>WOGR01003151.1:0-16269 GCA_015342045.1 Leptinotarsa lineolata
TGAGTCACCGATATGTTCTAGACCTTGTTCAAAAATTTGAAGAGACCGGTTCTGTGTGCAACAAAGCAGTAAAGCAGCCGAGAGTTCTTACGGAAGCTGTCACGATTTACGTTTTATAGCAGAATGTTTCATCATTAGGAAATGAGCTAAACTAATTTACAAGTAGATTAGGTTCAAAGTGTGGGGCTCTACAGGGTGTCCTCTTTTCCTCTCAGGATTGTATAGATGAGGTCACCAATACTTCATTTAATTTTTGTCTTATAATCCTTCGTTACCAAGTTACGGGTCCTCAAAGTTACAAAATGGAAAATGTTATTCTTGATAACTTGTCAAGTGAATATTCAATGTCAACCAAATTTTGGTGATTGACTAAACAAATGAATTGCTTTGATGAGCTTTCATGCAGGAGTTAGTTATTGTGCTACAAAGTCAGGAATGGACTACCCACGATGGTCCACACCCGATGGAATGTTGAGAAAGTGGTTCAAAGAATACTGAGCAGAGATTTGCTTGGTAAGGACTCCTGTGTGTTATTAGTTCTCATTCAACATATTGCTATTTCCGGATAGTTTATGTATCAGTTTCTGTATGACTTATGTGAACCCTGAACTTTCCTGGTCTACGGAATGGGATACGCGTCGCTTGTTTTTCGAAATTAATTTTAAAAACTCGTTAAGCCTGACACACAATTTTTTGTCGCAGTCCTCGGAGATTTAATAGCATTTATACTTCTCATTACCTAAGGTGCACAGAAAAGTGTCAATAACGAGTGTTTTCACCTCTACCACGTAAAACAGCATCGCATCGTCGGCCCTCACCCAAAATTATGTGCCTTATTTCATTCTGGTATAATCCTCTCCAAACCTGAATCAGTCTCTCCACAGTTCCTGCAGGTTGTTTGGTTGGATCGGGTGTCCTCTTAATCACTTACCAAAGATATCCCAGATATTTTCTATTGTATTTAAATCCGGGCTATATGCTGGCCATTCCATGGTGTTAATTTCAACCTCTTCGAGGTAATTTCTGACTATCGAAACATGGGATGTGGCGTTGCCTTGCGTTTTGTGAAAAGTTACGTTGAACATAACGTTGATTGGGACGTCGTAACATACGAAAACGTCTGTCGTTATTGTGTTAACAAAATCGAGACTCATCGGTAAATAACACTCTTTACCAGTCGGGCTCCAACCAATTGATGTGTTCCCTGGCAGAACTAAGTTTTTGCCTTCGATGGTCTGCAGTTAATAGAAGACCCCGGGCTGCAATCCTAGGTATTACGTTTTATTCCCTGAGTCGCTGGCGAACAGTTTCCGTACTGATTTTTATAGCATGCACGTTTCGAAACTGAATTTGTAGATTTCGATGTGTAGCAAACCGTTGTCGAAGTGCCAAAATTCTCAAATATCGATCCTGAATAGGAGTAGTTACTCGATTTCGTCCTTGCCCTGGTCTGCGAGCATGGTCGCCTGTTTCACAGAATCTCAAGATTCGTGTGATGAATGTGTGGGACACATCGAATCGAAGACTAATTCGTCGGTAACTCCAACCTTCTTTCAAAAGTATTACTGTTTGGGCACATTCATCACGGGTTAAATTGCGTGATTGACACTCCATAATAAATACAATTGAGAATCCTTCACAAGTAAACAGTAACCGAATAAATACACGTCTCAAACTCGTTCAGATTTGCGAACTGAATAGGTATATTTCGTGCTTTTTATATATTTTTGCGAATATGAACTAATTAAGCACTGAACCACAGAGTCGAAACATATCGCATTCATTAATGGCATATACGAGGGGTTTACCAAATGTAACATTATAGTGGGAGTTTTTATCAGCGCCAAAAATATTTTGAAATTTCAATGTGGTGCGTTATTTTATTGGAAAAGTGTAGACTGGGTTTGTAAATCTCCGAGTTTCCAAAGGAACTATTGAATGAAACTGATTTTCATTTCATATGGAACACGATAAGTACATTGATGTGCCAATAATTTTAAATAAACCCTGAGTACGAAAGTAGCTTTCAAAACGGCATAATATTTTTTCAGTGTCAGCTTTCAGAGTTTTAACCGTTAATTACCTTAGTTATCAAAAAAGTTACACCGAAATAAGATTAAAGCAATTTGGGAATTCCTCCAATCCTTTTCTTCCTCTGTTGGTTACTCTAGTGAAAAACCCGTTAAAATGGAATCAAAAGTTCTGTAATCGAATTACATTAGAAAAGTTATTTCGCAAATGAATAATTCAACGGGCATCTCGAAATGCAAATTAAAACAATTTCGTTCTACATCAGAGTGTACTTAATAGCTGTAACGAATGAGTTTTCCCCTCATTCCATCCCAGAATTGGCACTAAATGACACTTTGTTTTCTGTCGAACTCAACTTGGAACTCTGTGATTTTTCAATCAATTGCATCGAATTCGGTATTGTTCATAGGTACTGATGCTGAAATGTTCTGCTTTCCGAATTATACACTCATTGAATGAAATTACATCAATTAAATAACAACGAACTTTCAATGTAGTCGTCAGACGGTAGCCAATTGGTTAGTAAGTTCCACTTATAAAACCACTGTTATTGTGAGTGTTGGTTCGATCCCAATTCTAGGACGATTAGTGTTCACTGCGTGTCACCTGATGTGTGCTAAGAATCACATGTCAAAAAGTAAGACTACATACATATTTCCACTATAGGCTGGCTGACAGTAAATCCCGACCCAGTTTTTTGCAGTTGTTTGGAAGTTTATTTCGTCTATTGAAGTCGTGACTCCTGAATGACACGTGTGGCTTATCCTTTCAGTGAAGTAGTTTTGCTCGAGCACTTCAAAAAATTTGTCCAAAACCCCCTTACTGCATGCAAACTAGCCCCGCAACCTATTTTTTTTTGGTTTGGGAATAGAAGGTAATCGTTAAGGACTATATCTGGTGAATATGGTGAGTAATCGATCAACTCCCTTTGGTGGGCAGTAATCAAACGCGGCAACCATATTGGCGCGGATAGATCTTTCATATCAAATGCTCTGATCTAGAGGTTTGAAAACCACTTTCGTTAACTGGCTTTTTGCAGACGCGCCGAGTTTGCAACAGTTTTACCACCCGGGAATATTTCGAACTACCAAACTTTCAGTACGACACCAACAGATACCGGAATGTTTATATCAAATGAAATTACACCACTTCAACTTGGTTTTATGAAAGGTCGCTCAACAATCACCAACTTTTTCAATATTACCCAAAACATTCCTGAGACCATTTGTAGGAGATCCCAAACTGATGTCATACGTACGGACTTCTCTAAGGTGTTCGATAGACTTAATCACGGATTACTGCTATCGAAATTGTACAGGTACGGCGTTTCTCTGACCCTCATCCAACTTTTTGTATCATACTGCACTGACAGGCATCAGTATGATATATTCAATGGCTTCAAGTCTGTAGAATATGCAGCTACCTTTGGTGTTCCACAAGGAAGCAACCTAGGTCCACTTCTTTTTAACGCCTTCATAAACGACATAGTTGAGATCATTGACATACTGTTTGATTTATGCCAATGACCTGAAATTATATTGTGAGATCAATGGCATCGAGGACTGTCTTTAACTCTCCCTCAATCTGAAACGTGTTGAGCGATGGTGGTTTCGCAACAATCTTCCATTAAACGCGAGTAAATGTAATGTAATGTAATGACATACACACTGAAAAATCGGCCATTTTCATACCAATATTTGATAAACGATATTCCACTTCAACGGCCTCTCACATTCACCGATCTAGGTGTTACCTTCGACACAAAACTTTCCTTCGTGCCACACATTGAAGACACTCTGTCTGCTGCAAACAGAATGTATAGATTCATTGTGCGAATCTCCAGAGATTTTTCGGATCCATCTACATAGAAAACTCTATAATATGCCTTCGTCAGATCAAAATTAGAATATGCATCCATAATCTAGAACCCATCTCATCGGTTGTATAAAGAGAAAGTTGACTCCTAAAACTTCTTCCTATAGATCGGACAATATCTATCTATCCATCAATTGGATTTCCCCATGATGCATCGTTAGCTAGACATGCTATGAATAGCTTGAGTTGCCGTCGTGATTGTCACTCCACAATTAATTATTGACCCTCATATTCTGCAAAACTTGATTTCAAAGTACCTAGACTAACGTCTAGAGGAGATAATCTTTTTTATCTACCAACACCACATACAAATTTTCTGAAACGTTCACCTCTGCATAATATTTGTGTCAAATGCAATTCAGCAAGTTGTCAGCTCGACATTTTTTACTGTTCTATGATTAGATCTTTTCACTTCAGCTAATTCTGTATGTATTGTTTTACCTTATAACTTATTGTGTTGTAATTTGACTGTTATGCAGTTTGGTTTAACCTGTAGAACAGTGTATAAATAAATACAGAGCCAGGCTCAACAGGGCACGGCCAATCAAATGTATTTTTTATCTGCCTAATGTGGCATCTTGCTTGTTTATATAACGATTATTAATTTCATCAAGATAATGCTTTACTGTAGTTAAAATTAGAGTATCTTCTGATTTCCGTCAAACGTTTGAATTTTCATCGTTGATGACGTTATTATTTCATTAAATTGTGTGATCGTCCTTGTCTAGTGATATCGATAATCTGCTTGGTCTGAGATTTCGAAGGCAACTCACCATCGCAGTAGCGCGCAAGAAGAGTCTCACTTTGCCGGTACCTGAACTAGCTCCATAGTGCTAAAATTGTGCCGAATATACTGTTGTAATTAATTTTATCGTGATGCCGAACGCTTCATTAAAACACGAGTCTCAGAACATCAATATTTTTTTAATTGGCAACTTCTACCTTTTGATAGTCCGTTTGTCATATATAATTAATTTAATAAGATTTATTGCTGTGAGAGAACAACGTTCTCTGTTGTCAAAAAACGGTCAGAACTTTGTGTTGAAATAATGCCGACTGTATTGATGAAATGAGCTCCGAAATATGACAAAGACATTTCATTTACCCAAACAATAGTTGTTAATGAAACTATGGATATGTGTTGTTTTCGGTGCTAACTATTGAAACAAAGATCAATAGGTAGCTCTTCAACTCTTACAGATTATTTATTGTTTTATTGTTATGCTTTAATTTTGATAATTATAGATTTTAGTGTGCTGGATTGAATTTTAACTTGAAATTATCGACTCGTGATGCACTGTTTGGAACCTTTGGTGAAGTAATGAATCTTACTGGAGTTTTATCCCAACACCAAACCGTTGTTTTTAACACCTCGAGGTATTTTGACACTCAAAACAATGATCTACTTCTCGACATTTTATATTATATAGGATCATCGGGTACTGCTATCAGACTTATTTAATGTTATATCAAAGCAGGGAACAGAAGGTGTGCCAGGGTGGAATCTAGTCACACTATCTAAAACTCAAGTCAGGTGTGCCACAGGGTTCAATGTTCGGTCCATTATTGTTTACAATTTATGCATCAAACATGTTACTTAGTCTAGAACGCTGAAAATTTCACCTTTATGCTGAACTCAACTCTATCACGGCTTTTTCCTTCAAAACATAGAAAACGCATGTACATTTATTAACAATGATCTTAAGTCATTAGTTGAGCTGGCAAGAGTACTGTCTACTACTAAATGCCACTAAATCGAATATCATCCTTTTTGAATAAAAAAAGAAGCGCCAGAAAACAAGTGAATTCTTACAATTACGGTTGATTATGTTCCATTACAGTCCCACAAATGAATGCAAAAGTCTTACGAGTTATAAACGACTCTGACTTGCGGTTTAAGAAACATATAAACAAACAAATACAAGTTGCATTTTCTTCGTTGAAACTTATTTATGGACACAGACACGTACTCACGAAACAGACGAAAACAACTCTCTGTGATGCACTGGTTTTATCGCGCTTCAACTACGGAAACTTTATATGCTCCACGTTTAACCAAAAAGGATATCCCATAAGTTACGGGATACGGAGTGGATCACAATGGAAAATAGACGGATATTAAATGCTGCTAATTTATATAACCAAATTAAACAAACAAAAACGCCGCCTTATCTGTACAGGAAAATCACTTTTCGTACTGATGTTCACAGTCTAAACATCAGATTTAAGGGTACTCTTACCCCGCCTAGTTTTAAAACATAATTTTTCAAGCGATCTTTTAGTTATAATATATGCCAAGTGATCAACCTGTTACCAAAGAAATAATAAATTCAGAACTTTCTGTTTTACGGGAAAGATTCAGACTTCTGTTCGAAAGTCAACTTTAGTTATAAACTGCCCTGCCTTATACATTTTTCATCATTATGAGACCAGAATAAGTCTCAGTAATGGACGTCTTCTCCAGCATCATAATAGATATTAAAACAATCCCAATTTTTTTTTCGTGTAGTACTTTATTTTTTTCTTAGCTTAGGTAGAATCTTTTTGAGGTTGAGTGGAAGAACAACTCAGTAGCACTTGTGCTAACTGAGACTTCGCCTTTTTTATATCAGCAACTAGCTCTGTAATCCATCAAAATATATGAATGTAACTACAGCTGGAAAACAATAAAGACTATTATTATTATTATTATAAAGCAACTGGTCTATAGTTATTTCGAGACTTTTCGTGCCTTCTCCCAATTAAATTCAGTTAACATAGCTTTTCACTACTATTCCAGCTTGCTTGGCAAAACTATTTTCAGCACACCCACCACTTCCTTTTATTAATTTGTCCCCAGATTTCATCTCGAAACAGCGCTGATGGCTTCCTGAAATTCAATTACATTTTATCAAAATGGTTCTCTGAAACTCCGCGTCGGAGGCAAAACATCCAAATACTTCACTAATTATCTTGTTGAAGGTATCGTGTTACCTAATATAACTCGTAAACACTACTTCGCAGGTATTAGGTTTATCTTTGTTATAATTGAGTTGTTTCAATTAAGAACTTTGCATTCGGTGTAGTTGACAGGTTTGTTCTCTATAAAGTAACTTTAGTAGTGTGGTGGAAAACTCGTTTGTAAAACCCTTGGAAAATTTCATAACGAAATTTTCGTTATGGGTGGCTGAATAAAGCCGGTCATGTTAGTATATCATGAGTGAGTGGGTCGGTTTCATTCGTAGTAGGTTTATATCAATTCATTTTGTGTCGAAAAGTTGTTGGATTTTTGAGGCGTCGATGGGATTCGAGACCCGGAGAAATAGAATTTTTGACGTCACTGCATCTGCGCACGCATAGAATATCAAGGAAATTGTTTATCATTAACCAAAACCCACTAGAATTTGGTAATTACAACTGTCACTACTGGATGATCAGCAAAATAAATTCAGTTTCCAAATCAACATTCGGATACTAAGTTTTTCCTGATCTACTTAGCGAAATGACACTGTTTCTGCATCATATAAATGACCTTTACGAAACCACGTTCATACTGCCTTGTCGTTCTCAACTCTGTTATCGACCAGTGCTGACGTCAGCACACTTGTATCTTTATTCCATTTAGATTCCAGGACATCGGCTGCGGATGCACATTTTCACAGGTTGCATATCTTAATGAGGATCTAGAGTTGACTTAGAATTGGGCTGAAAGTAACCAGGTTCAATTCACTGCAACGAAAACCCAGGCATCGATTTTCTCCAAAAAGATTATTGTCTCCGAATTGGATATAATAATATCAGGACAGACAATTCCGCTTTCTGCTTCGATAAGTTTGTTGGGGGTTAAAATAGACACCAATATCTCCTAGCATAATCGTGTCGCTGAAATGGCAAAGGCTGCTTCTCAAAAGCTTGGAACTCTTGTTTCGAACCCAAAAACTGTACACACCTCAGCAACTTTTGATGCTTTATAAAGCTCAGATCAAATCTTTTTTGGAGTATTGTTCCCAATATATAGCTCCGCCCCTAAGCATACACACACTGAAGCTGCTGGATTCAATCCAAAAAAAAGCCATCCATCTGATTGGAGACACGAACATCACTTGCAACCTTGGTAGTCTGGAATATCGAAGAGAGGTTGGAGATTTGTCTCTCTTCTGTAGATACGGAAGGTGTTCAAGTGACGGCACATTTGATTACGCCAAGAGCGGTACATAGCAGAAGTACACGACTGACTGTGGCTGCTCATCGTTTTGAGGTTCAACTCGGTACACCTCGAACTTCACTGTTCAAGAACTATTCCATTTGGAGAACTGCGATTATGTGGAATAAACTTTTTGAGAACGTTTTATCAGATGGATTTAATCTCTTATGCCTGTGTTTTGTACTTTTTTACTTTTTGTACTTTGTACTTGTACTTTTTTTCAAATGTTTTGTATCGCGTTAAAGACATACTACACAGCACTATAACGCCGACTAATATTTCACGTCTGACATTCATTAAAATTGAATCTGTTCACTTTTTAGTTTCTATAATATGTACTCGAGTCGAAAGTCATCCATTACTCCGGACTCTGCTTGGATCTAGTTATCTCTCAATTTCTAGAATAAACAGAAGCGAAACGGATATCGTACTGAACAGCACCGAACTTGTTGAACAAATACTGTTGAATGAGTTGTGCAAATACGAACATACTTTATGTAAACTTTTTTTCATATTTTCTTTTTTTTTGCGAGAAGATTCGTCTCGTCTGGTGTGTTTATATGGAAAATCTCGTACTCTGCGAGACTGAAAATGCAAAACGAGGATGAAATAACACAGACTTAACATCTGATTCCGAGGATTTCTAAATGGAGTTTTGATTAAAATGAATTTGGATGGCAGCTCATATCTGTATGAATACGGTTGTGGAATTCTGAGAGTATTTCCTAAAGGATATTTCATTCAATTTCTGTTGTTGAATGTTAAAAAAGATAGAGATATTTCTTAGATTTTGATTGTTTTGACTTTTCGCATATTTTGATTCGTGAACTTTTTGTGTCAATAGAGGTTAGGTTCACTGTGTTTTTATATAGGAAATAAAGAATAGAAATTCCATAATACATTATGGAACTCTTAAACATACGTTTAGAGTATATTGGCAGGTACCATCCTCGCCCTATTACTTTTCATTATCTACACATCTGACTTATCCAATGTTCTAAAGTTCTTCAACATTCATACGACACTAACTTGTACTACTTCGATGAAGTAAATTTTGTTATTGATCACGAAACATCACTTAATAATAATAAAAAAGTCTTGTTCAGATTTCGCAGCATCCTAATAAATCATCTTTAATAATATTTGGGAAAGCCAAGGATCGTAAAAGTGCCATAGATGTTTTCCATTTGCTTATTGATGGACATTCTGTGGAATTGACTGCCAAAATGAAATGCTTAGGAGTTCATTCAGACTACAACCTCAGATTTGTTCGTACGGCATACGGAAACATCTGTATTCAAACATACTCTTTACTGGGTCACTCAAAATTACCCTTTCAGACGTACTGATTTCATCTACAGCCTGTCAAATATAGGAAGAAGTTTGAGAATTTCTGCTCTCTCTCTCTGTCTAGATTGTACGGTACTAGCGAAAGAGAGAGAGTTCAGAAATTCGCAAGCTGTATGTTCAATTATTGCGATGTCGTATATGACCCTTGTCTCGATTCCACAACTTCTGCAATAATTCAGAAAGTACAAAACACCTGCATTAGACTAATATTCAGCCTGAATTACTGAATCATGTGGCCCCTTCAATTGATCAATTCAGTTGGTTGAAAATTCATAACGGAACATAATTGCATTTCGCTTATTTGTATTTCATTTTACTATTATCCTGAAATTGATTCATATTAATACCCTTTTTTAATTTTTTTTTAAACGGGGTTTAGTGGAAGAATAGCGTTTCGCTAATAAACTTCGCCACGGAAAATAAAGACCATTTATTATTATTATTATTATTGTCATCGTTTCTGATCGAGTCTTTCATTTCGTTAACTGCACTGATTGGATTGTTATCAAGTTCGTTAGAAAATTGTGTTACAGTTTTCCTGTTCAAAATCATCAATGAAAAGTAAGAAAACGGACCCAAATTCGAGCCTTGCGTCACTCCAGAGTACATAAACTAGATTAGAAGCCTTCGTACCCATCATACTGTTTTCGATCAGAGGTTCAAGAGTTTTATCAAACTTCCTAATAAACGAATCTCTGATAGGCGCTTTAATGGGATGAAGTTTCATCAAAAGCTTTTTGCGTACATGTATTGGTGACTCGGACCTTTTTTCTATGAATCCATGCTGATATCATCTGATATGATATTTTGGATTGAACTATATACGGGCCGTTTTTTATAGCTGATCCCACTATTTCTATCTTGAAAACGGGAAAAGGTGGGTCATATTTGACAAAAGTACTATTTTTAAAAACTAAAATATTCTTCTTTCAGATATAGAAGGTCAGTGGTTGTTTTTGAAATATTCGCCAAAAACTAGAATTGTAGAATTTCGTTTTTTGGCTCTTCCGCCTCCATTCCACCGTTGATAATAACCCTCAGATTAAGCATAGGTAATGGAGAAACGTATCGATTAAAATACAAAAACATTTAATAATTATATTAATGACATGTGTAATCGAGTTTATTTGAAAGTTACTGAACGGTATATTATTGAAAAAAAATCTAGCAAAAATAATCACTCATTCTATGCCAGGCATAGGTAGGTAGGTAGTCGGTATTTTAAATATGTAAATCTAGCTTCCTCGAATGAATTCTTAGAAAAGAATTTCGCAAGCTGTGTTGTGTTAATAGCTGCGTCATTATGTAATTCTGTTTTTCTTTGCAATTTGTTTCGTCATGATCTAGAAAATGCTAGAGTCGCGATTATGATGGGAAGTATTCCTTTGTAATTTGTTTACAATTGAACGCATATCATTGTTCATCGATGAATATTTTACAATTGTAATTGAACACCTGATTTATTAGTTTTCAAGGCTGCATTGGTAATTTATTTATGCATTCCTGAAATGTTTTTGTAGGCACATTGTGTTCAACAAGGGTCGGTACTTTCTCAAGCGAATTCCCCAGTTTCAATTAATTGTTTGAGTGCATTATGAGAATCAAGTACACATTGTTTCCTCCTTGTTCAAAATTATTATTTCAAGGTGACCAAAACTAATAGGATCTGAATGAACCAATCAATACATTTTTCATAATCCTTTACTTTCCGCAATCTCCCAATAAAATCAATGAAATCACTGGTCGATATCTGTTAGTTGAATATTTCCTACTTTTGGGTTTTGAATGAAATTCATAGTGTGAAACAGATCGATATATTCATAACTATTTTGCAAAGTTGAGAGAATATTTTTTCCCCAAAATGATCAGCCATAATATTTCCACTGTTTATTTCCATAGCGTCAGCAATTTGTGGACGCGAAGCGACATTTCAGATGTTTTTCAAAAACACGAAGTGTTGCCTTTTCACGTTAATACTCTAGAATCCTAACCAACTTCTCGTCATTTCCGGATGGTAGTTGTTATAGGGAATTCATGTCAAGTTCAACATCTGCATATATTATTTTGCTCATCATTTCCATGGCCCAGAACTCTATTTTCATCTAGAAAAGGCAACTGTTGAGCTATTGTGGAATTTCCGTCACCTTTTGAACAATCGATTTCGACTTTTTTCCACTCATATTCAATAACTCTCCATCACTATCACTGTCGTCATTTAAATCAATAATGAATTTATTTATAATATTAATATGAAAGTGTCCAATCTCAATGTATCCTTTTTCAACTAAAATTACTTTTTTAAATCCTTTTCTGCCAGTCTTCTTCGGAAATATCAAATACTTATTCTTTGATTAGCTCTATTACCTTCTAATCAAATTTTGGAAAATTATTTTTACGCCTGATGCTTTGTTACAATTTTCCCCAAATCAACTCGATGGGATTGAAAACACAAAAATAGGAGGACAGTCTCAGTATGGTGTGTCCATACTTTTCAGCAATACTCTCAAGGGCATACACCTTTTCAAATGTTTTTGTCTATAAAACTGCAAGTAGTTGGTTTTTGATATAGTTATATTCAAAATACAAATTGTTATCCATGAAATAACTTTGTATTTCATCTTTCCTCGAATTTTTATTCGGTACTTTGATGAGCTATTCGCATCCAAATTTGGGATCAATGTGGTTTCAAACCATTCATTGAAATTATTTGCTTCCATGTTCTTATGATAGTCATAGTTTTTTCCAAATAATTTAAAAAAATTCGGAACCCATCCTTGACTTCCTCCGCAATGTACAATAATTAGTAGCAATCCTTTGTTTGCAGGCATGTTAGGCACACACATTCTCGAACCATCAGTTCACCCTTTCGTAACTGTGTCGTGAGTGTCATAACAAATTTCGAGCAAATAGAAAATGGCCCGTTGTTCTTGTCTATATTTAGTTTTTTGTTTTAAGTATTTGTTACGCAATTCCACTATTCTTTTGCTTTCCATAACTGCTTAACGTTTGTTTACTATTTCAAATCTAAATCCTAGTTTCTTCATCCAATTATGAAGAGTTTTGTCACAGCAGCTCATGTTATGGCCGGAAGTATTCAATTTCTTTCTTATGATCTAATTGTAGGAGTCTCATTGCTTTTGTAACATTGTAACATTGTCGTATATTGTATTTTTCAATGATTTTATTAAATAAACATCTGAGGGTTTTGGTAATCCTGTATCACACCACGTCTTGCGTTCATAAGGTTTATTTTTGACTATTTTACGTACATTTGAGAAAGGAATTTTGGTCTTTTCTGATGTTGCTTGTAATAGTTTGTTTCCCTCAAAACCAAACTTGAGATGTAGATTCTTATATACATTGAAACATACTCTCTGTGTTTCAATATTCAAATGCATCCGAATCTTATTCACTGATATCTCTTTTTCGCATTATTCACTATCGCTAATGGAATCATTATACTGGAAAAAGTCTACGTCGTTATCACACTCGTTATTACTATTAGTACTTGTCCAAGGACGCCATATTTTAAACAGATAACAAAAATGTCAAGTAATTATTACTGCACCAATATCGAATTTCAACACTCAAATCGCGATCAGTTCCTGAACTGAACATTAATGAGACGACGACGATAACCATACCCGAATTCCCCGATTTCTATTCGTCACCGTAACATGACTTCAAATTTGATTTTACGATTCTTCAGCCAATCATAAAACTCGGTTAGAAATAATTATCCAATACGAACCGCCAATTCTAGAGTCCACATGGACCAGTTGGCAACCGGTTCATTTTCATGTGTCGGTTTTTTGGCCTTTGAGAGTGCCGACAACTTTAAGTATGCACAATACTTCGACTATGTCTATTGATTGACTGACAGTCTTATATTAACGTACAACCGAAACTACTGAACCTAGAATCTTGAAATATGCATGTAGGTTCTTGATAGTAGAGCGTAAGTAAGCATCAAGAGAGGAAATTAAGAATTTCCGTCCCCAAGGGAGAAAAATAGGGGTTTGAAGATTGTTTTGAATTTCGTCAGTTTTGAAGTTGGGAACCCAAAGTTTTGGGTTGATAACTTCAACTATTTGTTCAAAATGGTCTGTCACGAAACTTAATGTGACAAACCAAACTCTACGCGAGCGAAGTCGCGGGCAACAACTAGTTTGTTATGATAATAATCATTAAAGCAATGCAAATAACGATTACTCATAACAAACCTAATACAATTTGTTTGGTGACCAAGAGTCAGTGGAATGATTTAGGAAACATCAAATCTAAATTTATTTCTTGAAAGATTTACGACTAATCAAAAAGAAAACAACCACGAATTATATTTCATACTAAGAAACCGCATTAATCTTTACGCAGACTAGCTGTACGGCACCGTTGAATCGAATGATGTGAAATTAATATTCATAATCTCGTAAGGATACCACTTGCAAATCATTAAATAGAAATAGAACAGTAGGTCGTTCGCAAAAAACCAATCACCGTCACCGACACAGCCACGCGGAAACCACAATATAGTCTAGTCAATAAATGCCAAATTTTTGGGTAAAGATAATGATTTTCAAAAATGGTTCATCAATATCAATTATTAGTGGCAAAAATTGATAAATGAGAGGCAAATGTGTTTTCATACAATGAAAAATTTCATGCATTTGTTTATAACAAATTTTCTAACAATCAGAATGGAAAATAAAAATATACATTCTTATAGCTTCAATAAAAAAACCAAAATGTTTTGTCAGTGCTATTTTTGACTGATCATGAAAAAATTTACCTAGAAACATTTTTTTTTTAATTTCAAAGAGAAGAAAACAGCTCCAAAAAAAGGAACAATTCTTAGCTTCAATTTTCAAAAGCAACAAGATTTTTATCAATATTCAACTTGGAAAAAATGTTTACTAAACAAACGTATAATTAAGAGGACAATTGCAATTAAATTTTTGTATGCTTATTATTGTTTGTGAAACATCCAGCAAGACTATGATTGTTATAATCCCTCAAAATTCCTATTTATTAAGTACTTATTTGTTGTTGTTGAAGCTCCCGGATCAGGCTCTTCAACAAGCGCTGTACTTGTCTATCAACTAATAATAATTTCCTTGAAGTCAGTCAGACCCACGTATTGAATAGAGGTAATCAACAAAATTCAAGTTCAATTCAAAATTCAGCAGTTTTGAAACAAACTATACTACCATACTCAAAGTTTCGGAAAAAATGGCATGAACCAACCACTATGCCGAGTGTTTCCCACTCTATCCTCCATCAAAAATTGAGTTATTATGGCATAAGAGGCACTGATCTTGATCTGGTAGGGTCTTATCTTCAAAATAGGTATCAGTGCGTCGACGTCAACAATATCAAGTCAGATTTAAAGCAAATTTGCCGTGGCATTCCTCAGGGTTCTGTCCTCAGCCCGTTATTGTTCATCATTTATTTAAATGACTCATGTAGCTTTATTTCACCAACAAAATTTGTTTTGTTTACCGACGACACAACCCTTATATGCTCAGACGAATCACATACCAGTTTACCTCAAATGATGGACAGAAATAAAAACTTATCAAACACTTGGTTCACAGCAAATAAACTGAAACTGAACGATAAAAAACTTAGAATATTATGATATCGTCAAACACCAGTGTTACTCTAGGAGACAGTGTTGAATTTGTAGGTATTCATATTGATGCTAGGTTTAGTTGGTCTAGCCATATTGAAGCAACTATTCGTAAGCTGTCTAGTGTTTTATTTGTCCTTAGACAGTTGAGGAATGCTGTAGGTTTGATGACACTGAAGATAGCGTATTATTCACTATTCCACGCACTTATTTCATATAGAGTTTTGATTTGGGGGCATTCCACAAACTCAATAACAGTTTTTAGTTGTCAGAAAAAAGTCATAAGAGTTATGGCAAACTTAGGATATAGGGAACACTGTCGTCTTCTTCATTCGATTTGAAATCATAACACTCCCTACATTATATATTTATGTTGAGTTGTTGGAGATTCACAAGGATATAAAATCTCACAATCATGATTATTTAACAAGATCCGCTTGTTTATTGAATAATACAAGACATAGGTTAGCAGTTAGTCAAAAAAACTCCCTAAATTTGAATTTTAACAGCTGTGTCCATCCCTCAGTTAAATCTTTGGATTTCGTAAATTTCAAAAATGATATCAAGAGATATCTTCTCAACCACTGTTTCTACACAATCGAATGATATGCTGCTGTAGCTGGTCAATTCATGGTTCTTGAAAAATGATTCATGTTCTAAAGCATTATTTTATTACCATTCATGTGACACTGTGATCATTTTAAGGAAATTTTGATATGCCAGTTTTATTTTATTCATTTATTAAATTTATCACTTTAATCTAGAGACATTGTTGCTTATTTAAAGTGTCTGACATAGTACCTATAATATATATGATTTGGCACAAATGTATTTTGTATATAAAGTGGTCAAATAAATTACTCTACTCTATTGAATGAGCTTAATGTATTATTTGTTCTGAAAGAAACTTGATCTTCAAATTGGCCATACCGGTAGAACCTCTTTCCAAAAAATTGAAGTGCACAGGTAATTTTCATTTATTTCATGTCCATTCGAATGAGTTCATACATTGTTTATTCCTAATTTTCATATTCATTCTGAAGACGTCAACTTGGTTAGTGAAACGCACGTCGAGTAAAGTATTGCACTTCTGCTGTTTCAGAAAAGTTGTTACTCGATGTTTTTGTTCAAGACAATTAAATTACAATAGGGTTGCCGAAAATCAAAACACCACTAACATGCCCGACTAGGTCAGTGGGTT
>WOGR01003152.1:0-16269 GCA_015342045.1 Leptinotarsa lineolata
TAATTGCAAGAGACGAAATTGGCATGTTGCTAATATACGGAGAAACAAAAAAAAATGCAACTGACGATGCAGCTCGAATTTATACTCAAAGGTTCCCTAATCGTCGCCATCCCACTTGGCATTATTTTCCAAATCTGGAAAGAAAAATGTGAAATTACCCAGAAGTGAGTCGTCACTGAAGGAAAAGGAGTAGACGTGTGATATAAGTTATTCTTCCGTTAGGAGAAATCTTCACAAATATAATTATCGATCATTCAAGTACCACCAACACCAATATCTTTACGATAACTATCATAACCGAAGATTGACTTATTGCAACCGGTTTTTGACTAAATACAGAGAAGATGTACGTTTTCCATTTAAAATTATTTATTCAGATCAAACTCGATTCACCAACTTGGATATGTTCAATAGGAATAATAAAAGGTACAGGTCTCAAACAAATTTACATCTGATGCAAGAAAGAAATTTTCAAGAGCGATTTGGTTCAATTGCTGGATGGGTATTATCGGAGGAAAACTTTTGGGGCTAATAATTTCCGACGGACAACTGACTTCGAAAAGATATCTACAGTTCCTTAGAAATCAAATTGATGATTTCATCAAAGATTTGCCACTGGCTAACCATGTTGACATCCATTTTCAACAAGATTGAGCGCCACCTCACAATTCTCAAATCGTAAGAGAACATCTGAATGACACCTTCCCAGAAAAGTGAATTGGCACTTATGGACCTATTTAGTGGCCTGCGAGGTACATTCTTCAGTTGTCATATTTTTACATGAATGTATTACTTCTTTTTTATATTCTAGATCACCAGATCTTATTCCGCTAGATTTACAATACAACATCAACTACTGGTGAAGAACTAGAGCATAAAGTAAGGGTGGCATTCCAGAACATCACTGACGAACAGCTAATCAATGTGAGACGCGCAACAATTGAAAAAGTTAAATTTTGCCGTGATCAAGGAGAAGGCTATTTTGAAAATTATAACCTTGATGGACTAATTTGCGACTTTCTTGCAATTATACAAAAAAATAGAGAAAATGAAGTGAAAATGTGTGGCATCAAATCATTCGTATAAAAATGATCTTTTACAAAAATCCGACGAGCCACCCCCTTTCCATTTGAAAATATCAAGTTAACTGGAAAAATTCATATTTGCGACTGTAAAATAATTCTCAATACGACTGTGAAGTCATAAGACTCACAGTTGTAATTTTCCCATGTTACTTGATTAGGAATGAAGCGATTTAAACGATTGTAATAAATTGTAATAAAAATGATTTCATCTGTCAAATATTGATAAATGGAGTATTGGTGGATTCAGAAGGTCATTCTCGATCAAAATAAGTAAAAATATATAGGATGTCCTATAAAAAAGTTTAAGTCATCTCCGGTCAAACCGAAAGTACGGCAAAGCAAGTAAATATGTCAAAAAATGTTAATTGAACTGTAATACACAACTCCCAAATTTCGTATTTCTATCTCCAAAAATGAAAAGTTATAGGGGTGAGCCACATTAGAGAATCACCCGGTTTACTTGGCGTAACTGCCAAGTTGCCCAATAAAGTATGACCGCAAGTTCTTGTAGATAAAATTCATTCAATTAATTTTTTCAAGCGAAAACGTTTACTTTATTTGAAAATGAATTATAATGAGTTATAATAAGTTTCAGAAGGGTTTTCCGAAAATCCAAATCTGGAAATGATTTCAAAACCTTTTGGGCAATATCTTCAATTTGTCCAGTAAATTTCCAACCGACAATATAGTGATTACCAAATTATGAAACGACAACAAGTCGTGAAGTTCTATTATCCTTCGAGAAGAGTGACAGGCCAATTTAACATCAAATGCTATACCCAAGCAAGTAAAACTAGGCACTATGTTCACTAAGTGAAGATCCTCAGAATTAATCCTCAATGAGATGTTACTATGAACACTCATTGAGGACACTCAAAGTTGAAATCCTTAGGATTATCATATCCGATAGGAATAATACGAATTCCAGCGCATGACTGTACGTCATGGACAGGTGTGATGAACCAATGGGCAATCGAATAGGACTGATTCGAAATGTAGAATTATTTAAATGAATTTCTCAAACTGGAACCATCCACTTAATGATTGGAAAAACTCAATGAATAGTATTATGGGGAATATTTCCTCTCAGGAGAAATTTCACTGAGATATTTGAAATATAATATTAAATGAAATATCAACATTTCTTCAGGGATACGGTAGTTGGCATTTAATTACGACCTTTGACTATTAGGTGGTACTATAATCAACATAGTGTGTTACAGGTATGAAAATATATTTTCATGAGGATCGGTCTTACAAAATGAATAAAAATGTACAAGATTTCCCCAATTCGATGACGAGATATACTTGAAACGAGTTGGAAAGGGATTCTTTGAAGTTTGAAGCAAGGTTGTATTCTCACTCCATCTACATTAAAAGTACTTCACCAATAATAGGAAAGGTATTATCTATTAAATCAACGGAAATAAGCTAGAAATAGTTTAACTTCGTAACTTCACGGACCATCAGTTCACAAACAAAAGGGACAGAGGGATCTACGGGTGATTGAAAATTGTTATTTCAGCGTTTTTGAATAATTATACCCCGTGTATCGTTACATATTTTTTTGAAGTAAGCCATGAAATACATGAATGTGAATGTCAAGTTGATTGTGACATACAAAAATAAAAGTTATTCAAATTGTTGAGCGATTTCAAAGAAAAAACATACATTTTTCCAATGACGAATAAGTGGATATGCTTTTTGTATATTCGAGAGGAATGCTACCAAATCTCTGGCAATGTATCAGGAATTGTATCCTGAACGACGACAACCTAATCATAGATATTTTCAACGAATCGAAAATCAGCGTTTTAGGTGAGTTCAAAGAAGATTCACAATAATGATAATGTGACATTAATTTGATCCAGGATTTATGGAAATGAAAAAAATTGAAAACAAGGAAGTATCTCTGAGGAAGATTATTGATAATTCTGCCATATCCACTACGTCTGTACGGAAAATTTTGAAGAATAATAAATTCAAGCCTTATCGAGTCAGGAAAGTTCATCATTTGCGTTTAACAGACTTCAACAGGGGAGAAAAGTTTTTTGTACCAAGATAATGGAATTTATAAAAAAAAATTGTGGTGTGATGAAAGTACATTTACCAATAACGGATGGTTCAACAGGAATATACATTATGATTGGCGACAAGAAAATGCATATTCACATACAGTTACCAATTTTCAAGAGAGATATGGTGTTAATGTATGGCTTGGTGTTCTCGATAACAAAATTATTGCCCTCACTTTTTTGAAACATCTCTAATCGGAGATTTCTTATCAGGGAATCTAATTGAGTTATCAAAAGATGCCACTCAGCCTCAAATATGAGTATTTCCAACACGACGGAGCTCCACCACATCGCAGAAGAATCTGCAGAGATTTTCTCAATACAAATATGCCAGGAAGGTAGATAGGAAATAATGGTCCTATCGAACGATCACTGGACCTTTCTCTCCTAGATTTTTCGTTGTGGGGCTTCATAAAAGATCAAGAATTCAGAACAAATTTTGAAAGATTCAATAAGGATTGCCTGCATTGCTATCACTCCACAAATGTTAGAGAACTGCCACAAGCACACTATTTCTAGAGCAAGTATTCGTTTAAGAAATGATGGAAGACAATTTGAACATTTGATGAGATATCGTGTGAGACAGTTACTTAAAAAATGTAACGTGAGACATTCCGTTATAGTGTTAATTTTCTATCATTCATTTCGTTACATTTTCTTCAGCAACTGTCTTTTTCTCAATGTGATGTATTGACAATACTGTTAACTATGTGTTACAACAATAGTTTGATATTTGATTTCTCATTGAATAAAAAAAGTTAAATGATAGAATATTGATAAGGTGGTTTCGGGAAGAAAAGTCGAGAAATACATATGTTGTGATATGTCAATGAATTTGTAATTATAATGACTAGGAAAATGTATAAAAAAATATACAGGTCCTTATGATGGAATTCAATGAACGAAACGTTGCATTGAAAAATGAGTTCATCCAGTTTATGAAGCACATGAAATAAAGCAAAAAGTTCCTTTTTCATTTTATGCTATTATTGAAAATGGAGGCGGTAGAGCAAAAAAATAAAATCTCTCATTTTCAGTTTTTTGCAAATATCTCAGAAACCGTTGATGATTTTATAGATCTGAAAATACCAGGGTATTGCATCCCTAAATAGGCAACTTTTGTTCCATTAATCCGTCCTCGTAGGATCTACCGTTTCCGAGATAGCAATAGTGGTATCAGCTAAAAAATACGACCTGTATATATTTTTGATTATTAAACGTTTATTATAAAAGATGAAACAGAAAGTTGTAGAACATTTTTTTAGATAATACTAGAACCAGAAGCACCTGATAACTCCACCCACTGGATTAGCGTCCATAGTTTCATCGGCCGGGTTCGTGACACGGAGCTGCAGCAGTCATTGAAGATGGCGCGTCATAATTGAATGAAGTCATCATTTATGCCCTAGAATTTGAAGCTGCCAAAAATGCTTCGCGAATACAACGAAAAGTTCTAGTGAGGGCCATCGATGAAGAGGAAGATGAAAGAACTGATCGAATCTTGGTAGGTCTAGAAGAACTCTTCAAGAAATATTCAATAAATGGAACTGCATCCAAGGCAAGAGGATGGCCTAAATATTATAAATGCGACAGAGAAGAACTTTTAAAGCAGGACTGCCGATCACGTCCAGCATCCAACGAAAGAAGAGACTGGCATTCGATATCAACCAAACCGGAGTGTCAGGGTTTGGAAAAACTAAATTAGCCAACATCAAGAGAGGTACATTGGCTGCTCCATCACAAGCCCTCAGGTATTCAATCTTCACGATAGGACGCAACAGTAACAGATCAGTTGTCGACGGTTACCAGAAGAAGAAATTTTCACCAGACGTGATAAGGTAGCGGGCAGGGACCCTTTTATAGACAGCTCTGATAGGGAGATAAGCTCTCCTACCTCCCGCCGCTTCGGGTTCCCTCTAACCCGGAGGTTAGCAACCTTTAAGTGTCCCTTGTTCAGGGATACGGACAGGAATCACCTGACATGGTGTGGTGCGGTCATAAACAGCCTCTGAACAGCTTCATGATAGTCGCACTGGAGGGCATTTCAGAGTTAATAAAACTCTAGCGAGAGTTCGTGGAAGCTACTATTGGGTCAGTTGCCGTCGAGACGTGAAAGAGTGGTGTGAGCGCTGTTACTTGTGCTCTTCGACAAAGGGTCCGAAGACAAGGCAAAGATTAAAGTTGAAGCAGTACATCAGTGGGTGCCCTTTCGAGAGAGTCGCAGTCGACTATTTCGACTATTTCGACTATTTCTCTAAATGGCCTGAAGCAGTAGCCTTACCCAACCGAGAGGCTGAAACGGTGGCAGAAGCCCTGTTGCGGAACGTAATAGCCAGACACGGAGTACCACAAGAACTACACTCAGATCAGGGCCGCAAATTCGAATTGAATCTATGGAAGGAAATGGTGACTTTGTCGGAAATAAAAAAGACAAAAACAACTGCTTTTCACCCACAATCTGACAGAATTGTCGAGAGGCATAGTCGCACCATAAATAACTACCTCTCGATGTTTGCCTCCAAAATCCAAAGAGACGTGCATAAATTGGTTCCTTTTTTTCTGTTGGCATACTAGAGCTCCCAACATGATGCGACAGGTTACACACAATCTATGTTGTTAACTGGTCGAGAACTGAAGCTTCCGATAGATAACTGGTTTCAAATCAATAAACTGGCAATGAATGTTAAAAAGTGCAAAATTAGCTCGTTTTCACGTAATGCCAATATTATTGAGTATTTTTGTACTTTCAAAAATAAAATACTCCTTCGCGAAGAAGCTGTCAAAGATCTTGGGGTGACATTCGACAGCAGGTTGAAGTTCGTTAGCCACACCAATACTGTCGCGGCATCGGCTGGAAAAATGCTTGGCTTTGATCTGAGTAACTGTAAATTATTCACCAATATTACCGCCTCAACCATGCTTTATACGTCCCTCCTTCTCTCCAAGTTGTATGCTACTTTAGTTTGGTATCCTCTCTATAATGTACATAAGGAAACCTTGGAAAATGTGCAAAGGCTTTTCCTGAAGTTTCTTGCATTTAGAACTGATGGCGAGTTCCCTGCTAGAGGAACTGACCACTCTACACTTCTTCATAGATTCGGTCTGCCTTCCTTGGAGCAACATAGAATCTCATCAAGTATTGTTATGTTATACAAAGTTTTGCACAATGCCATTGATGCACCATCGATTAATAGTTGAAGTGTTTTGTTGTTTCGAAAGTGAAATAAAGCTGAGTTTGATTATTGTTCAGTGTAGTCAATTATTGGTTAACCCACGGGAGAAAACATAACAATATTATAGATTGTAAACTGTAGTACTCAGTACTACTAATTATGATCTTCCATACATACGTACACCAACGAGCCTGTACAAATGTTACATCTCTTTTTCGGAAAACAATCATCATTTTGCTATTTTCTTCGTTTGTATTTGTCCTGTCGTTTTATCCTAATGATTCAATGAGTAAGTTCCCATTGTAGAAATTATTTCTTTATATGGCTCTTAGAAAATACACAGTTAGTTATAGTCCAGAGAAAGCGGCATTGGCCAGCTTCTTTTCTCCTCGATTTTATTCTGCCTATTGTCTTAGTGATACTGTTAATTTCCAAGCCAGTTTAGACTTTTGGTGCTGCTTGGCTATCTAATAAAAAGTGGAACTTCGTACTGCGTATGCCTCTTTGAAGATATTCCCAAGCACTCTTCTCTTTCGCATATATTTCTGTTCGGAAAGTGGTGGAGAACTTTCACTTCGGTCCTGTCACACGGACACCCTTTTTCATACATATTGGACCAATTTGCATATATCATCACAATTCACTCACCTAGACTGTTTGGCAATTATTCATGACCTCACTCATACTCTCACTCTGATATCAAGCGGCATTGGCATTACATATTGAATCCACTGCGATAAGACCCAACACTTTCTTGTTCACTATTTAAGCGAATCGTTGCAGTTCCTGCAATTTATCTTTCGATGATGGCCGTTCCCCCTTGTTTATTGATGACTGGTAGATCATTTTTTGGTTTAACATCCATGCCTTTCTAAAAATATCCAGATTACCAATTTGATTTTGGAGAAATTTAGTTCCTATGATTGGTTCAAATTTATCTCAAGTAGTTCACTTCTTTGAAAAAGAACGCGAAGTGCATACTTCGGTGAGTTGATCTGGCACCTTTTTTTGCAGTTAACAGTGAGTCCATTCTTCGAATTTGAGTTCTGAGATAACTTCATGCTGTTGTTTATAATATATGCAAGACGAAGTAATGACTTCGGTTTCTGAAGCTCAGATTTCTTTAGTATCATGCAGAAGCTGAATTTTTCTAGGAATTTTACAATGAATCAATTTTATTTTTGTGACAATGAAAGGCGACAGTGGAACTTCTGGCGTAGAATGAATCAAAAATAATCCATTCAGCAGAACATGAATACTATTAAAAAAAAAAACAAGAATCCAATATATTGCTTTGCTGACGATAGCACACTTGAGCAGCAGGAAGTTGAATATTATAATGAGGATCTAGAAGTAATTTCGAATTGGGATGAAAGTAACCAGGATCAGTTCAATGCCACGAAAACCCAGGCATCGGTTTTCTCCGAATCGGATATAACAATATCAGGACAGACAATTCCGCTTTCTGCTTCGATAACTTTGTTGGGGGTTAAAATGGACACCAATATATCTTGGCACAATCATGTCGCTGAAATTGCAAAAACTGCTTCTCAAAAGCTTGGAACACTGTTCGGAACAGGAAAAATGTACCTTGAAGCTGCTGGATTCTATCCAGAAAAGAGCCATTTGCCTGATTGGGGAGGCGAACAACACCTGCAAGTTTAGAGCATCGAAGAAAGGTACATATAAGAAATACACTACGGACTGTGGCTGCTCATCGTTTTGAGGTTTAACTCAGTACACCTAGAACTTCACTGTTTGAGATCTCTTCCATTTGGAGAACTGCGTTCATGTGGAATAAACTTCCTGAGAACGTTTTTCCAAATAAATTCAATCTCCAGCGATTTAAATTCAACTCGAATCACAACTTTCGCACAGGCACCCCTCTTAGAGCGCCTCAAAGATTTTCTGTAGTGCTTGTGTTTCGTAAAAAAACAAGCAAGCGTCTCCAAGAGAACTTTTCCATCGAGAACAGTTTTGAAGTTCTGTTGAATGGGGGGAGATGTACTTGTTTTGGATTAATTTTTTGCAGATTTTTATTGTTCAATGATCAGAATAATGAGCATCAGTCTTCGCATTAGCAGTGGAGGTGCGAGTAGCGGCAGGTGAAAGTTGCATCAAGAATATTATACTCCATGCCAAGATTTATGAGATGGTTTTCATATATGATGGAATCGGCCGAAATGAATTGCAGTTGCATGAATTTCAAAAGGTAGTAAATGATTCAATACATATTTTTTTGTGGTTCACGTGACTTTCATGCAGCTGATTATCAAATGATCTGAGAAAACATATTATGAAATTTGAAAATAGTGCTCAGGTCATAACGCTTGAAGAAGCTATTGTATAGCGAAACACATGTTGCTTTTTTTGTAAATTCCTTGGATTTTCCCCTGGATTTTCATCAAGTATCTGCCAGTTATATTCAATTATACAAGGGATATTGTTGCCTCAGGCAAACCGACAAATCAGCTATAGCCGAACATGCTTCTAAATAAGGCACTCACATTATCTCATTCGAAGATACACAAATACTCGATAAATCTGAAAATGACTATCCAAAAAATTGAGAGGGATAATTTCATTGGAAAAATGCAACAAACAATAATAAAATATGGCTACCTGTCCTCAATTGTACGCAAACAAAGTCAGGTATTCCAAATGAAAGAAATAAAGCTACGCCCACCTATAATAATATAATAAGGGAGATAAAATCCAGCATTGTAGTTTATGCGTTGAGAATACCGCGAACACTTCTACCGTTACGTCATCGCCTTTGATAATATATACTACAGTTTTACACGAAACGTCAAGCATAAAACCTGCAGACCACGGCCAAAAACCGGAAAATAGCTTTTACACAGTTATCTCCGGCCGTTAAAATTCACACTCTGATCAGAATGTGACTGTTTCTTATGGGTATACTGGTGAAAGTTTTAAATCGTTTCCGTTCAGTTGCCAAGTATAGTGGAGTGCTGGTATTTCATGTTCACAGGTCATAAGATGTAGTTTACGTGATGACTCCAAATTGAATTCATTTATAGACCCAAAAGCTGATCAATCCAGAGGCTGAGATATGTAATGAAATTGGCGATACTTGATGAAAATCCAAATCGTATTCAAGTAATACTTCATTGTGAGATTTTCACTAAAGAGTTCACAAAACCGCAACATGTTTTCAGCTACATAATAGTTTTCTCGGACGTTTTCATACTGTATGACACGCCTGAGTGAGACGTTGCATAGCAAAACACGTATTGCGGTTCTGTAGACCGTTCAGTAGAAATCTCATAATAAAATGTTACTCGAGAACCAGAAAGTTTTTGACCTTCTTTACTATAGACACAAGGCCCGTTTTGATCATATGATAAATTGCTATGAATCAGGAATACAAACTTTAAGGAGAATGGTCTGATTTAGATCCAATAGCACCAAAATTACTCAATTCCAATCGGTTCTTGCTGAAATGTCCTCTGTGATACAGGCCAACAATAAAATGGTGCTATTACTGCGCTCTGCGTTCCCAAAACAATGCGTTCCCAAAACAAAACAATGCGTTCTGCGTTCCTAAAATAATGAAATGGTACTGGTACTGCGTTCCCGAAACAATGCGTCTCCAAAACAATGCATACTGTGTTCCCAAAACAATGAAATGGTACTGGTACTGTGTAGTGAGTTCCCAAAACAATGCGTTCCCAAAACGAAACAATGCGTTCTGCGTTCCCAAAATAATGAAATGGTACTGGTACTGTGTCCCCAAAACAATGCATACTGCATTCCCAAAACAATGAAATGGTACTGGTACTGTGTAGTGAGTTTTCAAAACAATGCGTTCCCAAAACAATGGAATGGTACTGGTACTATGTACTGCGTTCCCAATGCGTTCCTGAAACAATACATTCCCAAGACAATGCGTTCCCAAAACAATGTGTTCCCAAAACAAAACAATGTGTTCTGCGTTCCCAAAACAATGGAATGGTACTGTGTAGTGAGTTCCCACAACAATGCGTTCCCAAAGCAATAAAATGGTACTGGTACTGTATACTGCGTGCCCAAAACAATGCAGTTCTAAAACAATGCGTTCCATAAACAATGCGTTCCCAAAACAATACGATCCCAAAAAAATGCGTTATGCGTTCCCAAAACAATTTGTTTCCAAAACAATGCGTTCTGCATTCCTAAAACAATGAAATGGTACTGGAACTGTGTATTGCGTTCCCAAAACGATGCGTTCCCAAAACTATGAATTCCCAAAATAAAGTGTTCCCAAAACAATGCGATCGAAAAAGAATACGTTCGCAAAACAATCTTATGGTACTGGTACTGCGTTCCCAAAACGATGCGTTCCCAAAACAATGTGATCCAAAAACAATGCGTTCCCAAAACAATGCGATCTGCGTTCCCAAAACAATGCGTTCTACGTTCCCAAAGCGATGCGTTCTACGTTCTCAAAGCGATGCGTTCTGCGTTCCCAAAACAAAGAAAGAGTACTGGTACTGCGTTCCCAAAACCCCGACTGCGCTGGCAAAATAATGGTTTTTTACAAACGAAGATATACATTTGCTACTTCATTATCATCTTCAGTTTTTGAGAAAAGTTTGGACTGATTTTTTGGTGACTTTGTATTTCGTTGTAGAACAACAGTAATTGAAGATCTGAGTTGAATTATCTGACATGAATGATACCATATTATTGTAGAATAAATGTTATCCCTATTGAAACTGTTGTTGAACGCAAAAAACATAGGCTTTTCGGAGCCAATCACGATTTGTTATAGAATAGTATTAAATATATTCTTCAAAAAATGATTGACCATCAGTGTGATTGAATGATTTGCAGAATAACAACTCAAAATCATGAAAATTTCTAAGTAGGTAACACTTTTTTCCAGCAAGCACTTCGAGCACTTTCATATTTATTTCTTCATTTATTATATTTATTTTCTCACTCCGCCATTTTACAATATCATAGTGTTCCTATGAATGGATCTACGCAGTTTTGAGGATTTCTAAGATAACAGAGAGCAAATATTCACTGACTTGTGATAAAACTGAGTGACAAGCATAAATATATATTCTTTTAATGATTACTTTTCATTCACAAAATCTTATATGTTTGTTGAGTTTTTGAAAATTAAAATACAGGCTTTAGATTGAAAATTCACGTGACCTCTGTTTAAATATGATTTGATAGGTGAAATTGAAACCTCTGTCGTGAAATAAATCTGAGAAGCATACTTTTCCCACAGCAGAACAAAAATACTCCTGTTTCGTATTTACATTAGACACGCAAATACTTCTCTTGCATTTAATCTGAGTTTATTTTATGCATTAGGATTTATATTATAAAATTCTGACGATGCTCGTATTCATGAGCGATTCTCGAATAAAATAATTGATCTTCGGGTGAATCATGTTCAATTGTTGAGTTTGTCATTGTTGAAAATTTCATTCCTTTCCCATTAACACCACAATGGCGTTGGCAATGATAGTGGTCTGCGAGATTTCCGTTTCGAAGTGGTCGATGCAATAATTTTGAAAGAGGATTTGAGAACCCTGGTGGAGACTGACCCATAACAAACGGTGCGTGGGATGGCGGAAAAACTGCAGATGCGTCAGCTCCCATGTGCTTTTTGATGGTTTCAAACGTATTGGAAAGGTCCAAAAGCTCAAGCTGTAGATGTCCCATGATTTGAACGATCAACAGAAATTGTCACGTTTTGAGATTTGTTAATCTTGGCTTTCCCGCAACCAAAAGTATCTTATTTTGAATCGGATCGTCACGTGTGATGAAAAGTGGATCCTCTACGACAACAGAAGACGTTCAGGACAGTTATTGGACACTAATTAGCCGCCCACGTACTTCCCACAGACGAAAACCCACCAAAGAAGACTATGGTTTCTTTATGGTGGTCAACGGCTGGTATGATTCACTATAACTTCCTGCAACCGTACCAAAACATCACAGCAGAGTCGTGATGTGAGGAAATCGACGAAATATATCGAAAATTGAGTCAGCAGCAGCCGACACTGGTCAACAGAAAAGGTTCGAACATGCTCCATGACAGCGCCCGTCCGCATGTTTCACAAATCATCGTCCGAAAGTAAAACGAATTGTAATTTCATAAACTACACCTTATGAGTTGATCTCCACAAACTTTATTTGAGAAATATCACGACCTGTTTCGCTATCACAGTATCTTTTTCATAGTGAGTCAGTAAAGGAATTGTGAATTTTGCTACGCATTCAGTCAGAAATCGACGAGAATATTTCATTTTAGTGTCGGCAATTTCCAGTCCAACATTCAGAATAGCCAATTTTTCGGCTTCAGTTTTGAATATCTCAACTCAACACATGCATGAAAGTTTATTTTGAACTGCTGAGTAAAAATGAGTGAAGAATTTGAAGCCTGGTTCGTTCACAATTTAAAAAAATTAAATGAAAATGAAATTATTTTCAGGAAAGTTCAATTTTATGGATTTCTACTACTTCATCATCAAACGAGAAAGGTAGGACACTTCCATAGAGATAAAGAAAACTCTTCATAAAGAGACGCCATAGAATTTTCTCTCAGATACAAATCGGAATATAAATGTTTTTTGATGAAAAAGTAGAAAGCCACAAAGTTTTCATCCCAAAAAAGCAATCACTTTGGAACTAAATTTCCGAACTCAATGCCAATGTGATTTTTTTATTTCAGCTCCACAGACACATACATACATTTAAAATAAGTTAGAATCACCTGTTATTGCAGAAAAGTACAAAAATGCCGTATCGCTTTTATTCTTCTTGTCGGATGAAAGTTCTTGATCTTTGAGATCGTAAGTAGTTGGTATATAAACAACTTCTTCGAAAACATTACTTTTCTTCTCTTTTTCTACTTGTTCGCTCATTGATACGGTTCAGTTTTACTTTGTATCGTTGAAGATAGTTAAGGTGGACTATTAGAAATCTCTGAGCGTTACTGCAGATTTTATTATTCTACGTTGAAATATAATCCGTAAAATAATATTTAGTTACGATTGAAATGACTTCATCAAATATAAAGTTTAATCTCACTATGATTACTGAATATTTGTTTGTGCTACTACTGGGTGAACCAATTATTCAGGTATATTGCTATCAGTAGATTATTACTTTCTTACTATTTTTTATTTCTTGAAAAAAAAAGTATAGCTCATTTTGTTTTTTTTTCGAAGAGGTTCAAGATAGGTTGCGTATTTCAATTATTCATCTTTTTGCTTAACCATATTTGAAAAACGGGCATTTTCTGAATAGGTACTCTCTGCTGGAAACTTTAAAAAAATGAAAACAGAATTAACATTCTGACAAATTTTAGAATATTTCTGTTTCCTTGAGAAAGTAATCGGAGGGAGAAAGGAGGAACCAGCAAAATAACTTTATAACCATTATTTTTTTGGTACCCAGTGGGAAAAGCAGTAATGAAATACATTACATCAAAAAAATTCAACCAACTTGATGATGATTCTTTCTAGAGCATTCAAAACAGAGAAGAAAGAAGTGCCAACCTCCCTACTCTCTCTTCCCTATCTCTCTCTGCCTGTCTCTCTGTCACAAAGAGTCATTCCATCATATTATAGTTTGAATATCGAACTCAAAGTGGAAATTGAATTATCACCGTGAGAATACATACACAACAAATTTTGAAAAATTGATTTTTCACCTATGCAGGTAGGATGCGCACTAATGAACGCAACCTCTACCGTCAGCCAGATAGCCCGTATGACGTCCGGGAGAGTGGGAGAGATAGCATATCTAGCTCTTAGACTATTACCAGTTCTTTCAAATCTTGTTTTTAGAGCCTGAAATTCCCTTCCATTTCGTTGTCTTTATTCGGGGAACTTCTTTTTGTAAATCCTAGATGCAAGGAGGCGGTTTCCGTCACTTTCCCCCAAAGCATAAACTAATTTCACCATATCTTCCAATACGTAATTCATAATGAAAATGATTCACTCTACACACGAAAAAAACATTCCAAAAATCATCATAGTAATGTTGAGTAACTAATCCTCAAAAAATCCTCTTAATTGCTGTTGACGTGCGGGTGGTGAATTAAAAAATATCGTCTGCAAAATAGGTCTCTCTGGAATAACTTGGCAATGCCGTAATGGAAATTCAGAAACAAAAATCCTTCAGACAGCTGAAAAATATGGAATTGAATGACGTATTCATATACTCAGTGTTCTATTTAAAAAAATATAACTTGGGTTGGCCACGCTCGGCTGAATCACCCAGTATGTATGCGAGAAAATAATTTCAAAAACTGTAGTAATAATATTCATCTACCAATACAAAACACTTTTGCAGAGCACTTGTTGCAGTCTATAATAGGCAGTTCTATATAGGCCAAACAAAGAAAAAACTGATCCAAAGGTACGACGAGCACAAGAAGACATACATAAATCTAATAACATATAAATCAAATCTCACCACACACGCCATACAAAACAATCATAACTTTCCCCCACCAGAAAATATCAAACTCATCAAACAAATAAATAAAGGAAACCGTATGAACATCTGGGAAAACCTAAACATCCATAAATTCAAAAAGCGTAATTCACTTATCGAGTAGCAAATACAAGTCAAAACACAACAAGACCTAACATTCAACATACTCCACAAAACGATACAAGTTCATAGAAACAAGGAACCTAGAGAAACACCCATACACAGAATATTACCTGATATAACCAGATACAGGCAAACTCAATCGAACACCGAGATAGAAGCGTAATCAAAGTACCTTCCCAAGTCAATACCCGTCTAAGACGATCTGACCGCATAAAAGAACAAACAAGACGATAAAATGTTCAGTAGAGCCACGATAATGATAGCACAGTCTGCTATCGAAAACGCTCGCATGTAATTAAAACTTATTAAAGTTTAAAATCCTTTTTGTGAACAAGTGTTAATATTTAATTACTATTAATGAAATATTGGAAATAAAGGAAAACCAGTTGCATTAATCAATCACCACACATTGTTAAAGCGTATTTATTTCTGAACAATAAAGTATATTTATCTATCTATCTATCTATTATTTATCGATATGACAGCAAAAAAAAATTGAGCAGCTCGAAAAATTGTTTCCTCTGATAGCAATGGACAGAGGGAATCCTGTTGACTCACCCTGTATTTTGAATGTAGTCAGTTGTGATTCGAAATGGAAATATGTTATTTTCTAGTACCCTTGGATCCATTACTATAGTTTGAGTCCTAAAAGCATTAGGAAGTCAAAGAATTTTTCGATTTTGTGAATATATTCTAAGGTAGAGAGAAAAAAGATAGTTCACTGAAGAGGTTCTAAGTTAAGAGCTCCTTTGCTTTGATGGTTTCAACAATATACTCACGAATTTTTTTGAAAAAAGACGTTTCACATTAGTCAGCAAGAATCTGGATCCTATTACTTATTATGATTTATGGGTTTTTACTCTTGAGCTATTGAGTTTTACTTCAAACTTCATAAACTTTTAAATCTTCGTGAAATCAACATATCCATTTCTTCATTAATCAATCTACGAGTATTCCTCGGTTGGGAGTTACCCGTAAATACCATTACTAATTGGACCAATGAATATTATTCACTTGCAGATCTTTCAAAGCACATTGGCAATTTTTACTATTACCAAAAATCTGTAATTTCTGTTGTTAGGTATTTGGAGTTCGAAAAAAATATATATTCTGAAAGGTTATTTTTTTAAAAAACAATCCTAAAGTATACTTTATTGTTGAAATATGCCTAATATTTGGTTATTTTTGTATTATGCGTTTGGCTGTACTGCTTTACATTGAACAAAAGTTTCAAGTAAAGGTAAACTGCAAGCGTTCACCTCACAAATGCCAATACAAACAAGTAGATACAATACCCAACAAGAAATGAAGTGTTTCAAGGGTAATAAACCTGGCCATACC
>WOGR01003153.1:0-11527 GCA_015342045.1 Leptinotarsa lineolata
TTCTGGCGAGTGAACGACGCGACGCGACTGCGAAAAAAGTTTTCTACGACGATTTGTTCGTTTCCGATGCGAACACTCAAAAAGGGTATCCGCTAATTTTGTGGTGTCCAATAATTAGAGGATCGACTTACGGCGCCCTTCTTTACTTTCTACGGCGCACCAGGGCGCCGCGGCGCACACTTAGGGAATCCCTGGTATATATGAATTTTCTGATTTGAATATTTCAACTGGAATTTTATTTCAGGTACAATCTCCATAAGCATTTCGTTGGTAAGATGTGATATATCTTGACGAGTGTCATGAAGACAGATTTTTTTTACATCTGTTTAATACATCATTTTAAATCATATATTGTTATTACGTTAATACAGGACAGGTTTATGAAAATTGTCAAGGCCAATGTCTCATATACCTCGTTTCGAAAAAGAAAAACACTTGTACTCATCAATTTTTATATTGAAGGGGAAAACTATGGCATATATTTTCAAGCTTGTCACTTTCACCCTCTTGGCGGGGTGCTAATCAATCCTTCAATTTTGAATGTTAGAGATCATGCAATACCTACTTTTATACATTTGATATAGTAGATTTTGACAAAAAAAGTTTTGAACAAAATTTGCCAAAATACAAACATTTCGCTTTTCACTGTTTGAATACATTTTTCATTGGGCAGTTAGCATAATTTTTATCAAGATTGATTATTAGAAATTACTAGGTTACCAGATTTACTAAGAATTCTATGCTTGTAATTGAAAACATTATTTCAGCAGAATTTCACAGTATTTCGACAATGAATTTTCCACTTATTATTTTGCTAACAATGGTTAAGTAAACTACGAAACGAGTATTAATTATTTAACTTTATTACGAAAAATGTAGATGCACTAATATTGCAGCACATTTGTTGAATGGCTATAATCACTATAGAGACTCAGAAAAAGACAGGATCGGAGGCAAATAAAAAATAAATCCCCCAAATCGAACAAAGAGAAACGAATCTATAGACTAGCAAACTTTCTACTGTATTGTTTGTTCTGGGACAAATAATGTGGTCAGCTTGATGTTTTGAGGTGCCAGAGAAAGGCTATAAAAATAATAGCCAAAGCAGGTTAAAAAGAGCATTTTCGTCCGTTTTTTTTAATTCAAATTCGCATTGTGCCACTTCCATCAATATATATCTATGAAGTTTTACTAGAGATTCATGAATACGTTAATACATTTGACATATATTCATGTACCTATATGGAATGAGATCCGCAAGTTTATTGAACCTGCCCAGACATAAATTAACAATTAGTAAGAGATATTCACTGAACTCATATTTGTATAATTATCTTATAAAACCATGAGAATAAGAGTTAAAACATACTTTCCGTCATGTGTCCAACAAATATAAAAATTATGTTACCTGTATTTGCTTGTCAGTTTTATATAAGTTCATAATTTCCACTATCACAGCTGGTACTCCTGCCTCGAAAAAGACCTTGCTATTATCAGAATTTCTGAGAGTTAGAGCAGATATACATCCCAACCCAGCTACAGCAGTTGACATATTACCCTGAAAAGAAAATTCAAAAAGATCACTTCGTTCATCTAGCTCTTTTCCTTCAAAGTTTCATAGTCAATCACCTTATTTGTCTCTAAAGCTGCAACAATCACAGGAGCCAAACCTTTCTGCACCATATGTGCTTTACAATCGTCGTTTCCTGCTAGAGATTTAATGAGTTTGAAACATTGCCTATTGATTTTCTGGAATATACAAAAAAATCTTAATGTAGCGAACATTCTGATTCATCATTAAAAAATACTGTTCCAATACCAACTAAATATAATAATTTGTTGATGGTTTGAATCATATTTATCAGAGCACGTTCAGAAGATGAACTTCAAAAATATGAAATCAGACAAGATGAAAATTGAAAGTGGGGTACCTCGGGGATCTGTCCTCGGCCCTTTGCTCTTTTTATTGTATATTAATGATCTTGCTGATATTTCTATAGAAGGTAAATTCACAATCTTTGCTGATGACACGTTTACACTTTGGCATAACAATAATGTTGATGCATTACAAACAAATATTGAAAATGAATTGGGAGAAGTGGAGCAATGGTGTGATGCTAATTTATTGTCTTTTAATACGTCAAAAACAAATTTAATTTATTTCAAATGCCATTTAGATCAAACATTTCTTGAGGAGCAAATTATTGAATATAAACAAGCGAAAAAGTTCTTAGGACTTTACATTGACAATAAATTGAAGTTTGTATCGCATATCAGTCAATTGTGTAATAAGCTATTGTCAGGCTGCTTTGCCATAAGATCTATATCCAACTCAACAAGAGATGCCTACTTCGCCTCCTTGTGAATCACACCGACGCACAGTGGTCCGAATTTCGATCAAAGCGGAAAAAACCTCTCGAAGTAAGTGTAGCTCTCTCGAAATTCAGAGGTGGACAAAGGAATAGTCAGGTGATATTTTCCTAGAATTTCAGGTCGTTAGGGCGACTTACCTGGGTTCTACACCCCCGTCAACACCAGCATTTTATGCAGAGCGGTTCACTCCGACACAAGTGCGTTTGACGTCTCGAGTTCGTTTAGTGTTAGTTATCAGAATTTTGTGGTGAAATAAGTAGTGGAAGCTTCTTTCAGGTATGTAGCTTATTTTCGATTAATTTGACCGCAATTGTTGATCATTTTACTTAGTTATTAAGCTTTATTTGCTGTGTTGTTTCTCGGCTAAACGCGAGTAAAATTTCAACTTCCCGCAGACCCAAGTAAAATTCCCCGCGAGTCCCCTATTTCAAAAAATGACCAAAAAATAGCTTAAAGTGTTTCTTAAAACATACAAAAAATTTGTTTGCAGCCATAAGCGCTTTTGGAAAATATTGAATCACGAATTTCGAATGTTACCTGAAATCGCCCACATACTAATACTTTTTCGCTTGAATAAGATAAGGGTTCCATTGAAAGAATATTGCCAGGTAGCTAACTAATAACAATGAATGTGAAAACACCAGAAGCTGTCCCGTTATGTAGAAGAAATATGTCTTGCGTGGAAGTGAAATATTGTTAGCTTAGCCATGACACCAACAATTTGATTATAACAAATAATAATACAGTTGTTATTGACCGCATTTCATTTATTTACAGATAGTCTTTATATTAGACAGCGATGTTAACAAGAAGGGAGCTTTTCGATGTTTTGCGACAAAAAAACCGGGAAAATCGCAAGAACGACGGAAATACGGCTAGACGATTTTTTAAAGATCCGGCCCAATCTGCTTCCATAACAGGACTAGATGAAGATTTGATTCGAAGATTCGGGGTCGTATTATCGACATTATCATGTGGATACGAAGTAAACAACGAGGCTTTCGACCAGTATGCAGTCCAAACAGCAAGATTATTCGTGGCAAAGTATCCGTGGTACTACATGCCTGCCAGTGTACATAAAATCTTGCTACATGGATCGGCTATAATAAAATCTGCCTTATTACCTATCGGACAGCTATCTGAGGAGACTCAGGAAGCACGAAACAAAGATCTTAAGAAATCCCGAGAGTCCCACACCAGGAAAATATCAAGGGAGGCTGCGAATACCGATTTATTAAACCGGCTTTTAATTTCTTCGGATCTGGTAATCTCCTCCCTAAGAGAAATACCCAAAAAAAAATCTCAACTTTCAATGCTGAAGTTGTTGCTCTGTTGAAGGAACCTTTCGTTCGGGTGGAAAAATCTCAGCCTGCGGCTTTAGCTGCGCTGGAGGAAAGTGGTGAGGGTCAAACCGAAGGTTCCTCTGGTTGAGTAACAGGAGTAACAAAATAATAACTCGAGACAAACATGGAAAACTCTAATATTTAATTATGAAGAAAGGTTGGTTGAGTAACAGGATCAATTTTTTCTTAAAAAACAATTGTTTTCTTGCCGTTTCGAATTCAGTCAAATTCTTCTTCAGGGCTACAAAAGTGGTTTCTTCGTGTTAATAAGATTACTATTTTAAAAACCATCAGGCATATCAGATACCTGCATATGAAATAAAAAACATTGCAACAACCAAATTTTCGATACATCAACACAAAACCTTTTTTTCATGTCGTTTCGTGTTGGTTGGAATGAACTGTTTTCAAACAATCACAATAATTTTTTGCTATATTCCTTAAAATAGAACAAGTAAACAATTCTTCATCAAGAATATTCTTGTGACTGATGATATATATTCATCGATTCTGACATCGATTCTCAGTTAAGATAATTCACGGCGAAGGTACGTGTTCCTCATTCGATAGAAAAAAGACCTTATCATTTTCTAGAAATAATCTTTATTGCGTATAACGTTATATATGTACATGGATAGAAAAATCATTAACTCTATATTAGAGAACTAATTACAAAGTTCACTTATAAATTATACATGTGCGCGTGCAAAAGATTCATAATATGTCACTAATAAAGTAAGAAGCATTCTGCAGGTGGAAAAAGAATGGTGGTTTCACTTGATGCAATTGACTGACATGTATCGACCATACCAAATTATCTAGATGTATTTGGTACAATAAAAGTCGAATAAAAAAATGGAAAAAGATAGATAAATAATTTTTTTCACTTATTCAATTTCATCGACTTCAATCAGTCGATGAGAGGCTGGATGGTATCGATGGTACCATGGTACCATGGGTGCAGGTTCGAATCCTTCTTGATTCCAAAAAGTTCGGCTCGACTTTGGGATGGATGATTTCATTTCATATTCTAAATGAGCGTGTTACGTAACTTGATTAAGGCAGTGACAAAACTATTATTCTGTTACCAATGCTTTGGAAATTATATTGAAAATTTCAGATTAATCAACTTGGGAGAAATTAATTTTCTTGTTTTGTGAAATGTGAGGATGGTCGGTATATTTTTTAACTTCAAATGGGAATGATGGTCATGATGGTGATCAACATTCTTCTGTATATAGAAAATACAAAGCCAGACGCATCCTACATTTATAGGGAGTGTCGGCATCATCTACCAATAATCGCTTCAAACAATCATAGGTTAAGTATTCTAGATTGGTGTGTCCTGTCCGGCGAAGATTTCTGCCATTTCCAGTGAACTGGTATGATTTTAAGACTCGAAAGAAGAAGAGCCATTATTTCACCAAATACTCCTACGATAAGAACAACCATTTTAATAGAATGATTTGAGTATAGTCTGCAGAGTTGAAATAGTAAATATTGATATTCCATTAGCTTTTTTTCTCGGATGATATTCGCTTCACCTCGAGCAAAAAACCGTAGGACGAATATCATTTTTTATGACCACATTAGGCTTATCAACTTGTAATTACCTTTAGATGAGAGATGAGTAGTTCCAATAAATTTGGCATCCCTCATTTTCCACTACGAATTCAATATAGCAAAAGTCAGGTTCTCAAATAAGTCAATGTTATGAAAGAAGCATAATACATTGGCTTGAATATACGTAACCATAGGAGTTAATTCATCTTTCATGTGGGTTTTTTATTGAATGGGATAATATTGGTGACAGATTTCTGGTCACCACGTTCAATATCGAAAGCCAAGCCAAGTTCCCAAGTCAGGTTCTCAAATGAGTCAATGTTATGAAAGAAGTGTCATACATCGGCTTGAATATACGTAAACGTAGGAGTTAATTGATCTTTCATGTGGGTTTTTTATTGAATGGGATAATCTTGGTGACAGATTTCTGGTCACCACGTTCAGTATAGAAAGCCAAGTCAAGTTAGTCGGCCGCTGAAGTAGCTACCTTAAACACAAACACTTCAATCTCTGCTCTTTTATGATCACCTATCATATAAAAAATAGGAGCTCCTACTAATTTAACAGTCTCCAGCTAGAACCATTCCGTTATGTAGATACTCCAAACTCAAAAGTTCACAGACTTCCATTTGTCTAAGAATATAACCGTGAATCTGATGGCTTATAATGCAAATTCCTATGAATTGTTTGGTACAGCTCCTTCCGATTGCATTTCACTTCTCCAAAGCAGTGGAGCACGTTCGAAACGCAAGAATATTTGTAGAAGCAATTTTGTTTTTCTTTGACAGTTCCGATGACGAGGTATGTAAGAGTTTGAGCTAATACTTTCATGAAGAGAGTTCTCTACTACTGTTACCTCTTTGAAATGACTTTGATCCATCCAAAGGTAAGGACACGTCTCCCTGCCATTCAGATGGTGCAGCATCACCCTTTATTGAGATGGACCGTTGCACATTTGTCTATTCCAAATTTCATACCGATATCATTCGTTACTCTTCCATCACCCCTTTTTCAAAACCATGAAGGTTAAGATCTTCGATATGAAGTGGATTGGTGAACTTAAGCCTCTGCTCTCCGGAGGTACCAAAGCTGTATCCACGAATATTTTGAAGTGCAATGGATAATGACAATGGTGAGATGCTGGAACGAAGAGGGATGAGGAAATCACACTGAAACATATTTATCTGAAAGTAACTTGCTCTGTTTATACTTTAGCTTGGTCATATGTTATGGTAAAGTAAGTCCTCCTCCTCGAATAATAACCTCAATATATTTCTAAACTTTGGCAAGAGAATAATAGCTTCAGGGAGATAAATGGCTTTTATCGCCAACGAAGCATTTTACATAAAACAAACTGCATCATTGAATTATTTGTACTATTATTCTATCTTATTTTAATTTTAATAGGTTAACGATTTCGAACACGAAAGCATCTTATGTCATAGTTTGATCACTTCAGTTCAACGGCAGTGAAGAAATATTGCAATTTGTCGAAAACGACTAGAAATCAGAAAAGGTAATTGAATATATAAGTACTAATATTAATTATGAGAAAATTCATTCACGAACTTTTTAAATCTCCAGACGAAATATCACTTCCCAAAACGAATCTAAAAATAATAACCAATGTTTCATTTGGATCAAAGTTTCATTTAGATCGCCCTGAGTGGAGTGAAAATATTCAAATTGATATTATAAACATTGTTTCAAAATATCTGAATAGCTTGAACATATTCACAGTTCATATGGTTAAATGTTGGGAAAAATTTCAAATGAATAAGTGCTATAATAGGTAATATACAGAAACTTCGTCGAAACATGTTTTCGAGAATTTTTAATATACCTACTTCAGTTTCAACTGAATCGCATTATGTCATTAGGAAGAAATTTCATTACCTTATCGAACACAAACAATTTAATAATAAAGATCTAATAATTTAGTGTCATTTGTGAAAAGATTAATCGACGTCGTTTTCATTTTCATTTTCTAATTCAATTTTCATTTTCACACATTTCTCAAGAATAATAAGTTAGGTTTTGTCAAATATAATTTTTTTAAAATGTACCCAGAGAAAAAAAATAAATTAGAAAACAAGTGAAGATATAGAAAAAATTTTCTAATGACGACTTGAACGCGATTTTTAGTTTTGAATATATAAAAAAATCAACCTATTTTGTTCACAGTCATTGCTTATCTCCAAATATTTTTTATTACGCTGAAAATGCGATTTCCAGTTAATAACTGGGTTGAGTGACTCATTTGAATTTTGTGTAAGTGGCGGGTATCCCATTAAGATGACCTAATTTGAGTATTTCCATAGATCCTCTCTATGTCGAATGTCGAAAAAGTGTTGACAAGTTAGGGAGAAAACAACTTCCCTTTGTTCGCTATCAACACCAACATTGAATTTCAAAACGATAATATGCCTTTTATGACAATAAAATTTTTATCATTATTTTCTTTTCAATTGATAAATTTTATGACTAATAAAAGTGCTACATTTTCATTACATATCCTTCAGTATGGAAAATGGTTCTTTTCAACCATATTTTTTTAACATTTTTCCGGAAAATCTCAAATACCCACTTTTTAGTAATTAAATGACAAAAAATGAATTTTATATTGCTTGTATGGGTACAAAATGAAACGAAATTTTAAAGAAAAAGATAGTGGTGTATAGGCGTCAAAAGCATTATTTAAAAAAAATGACTGCATTTTTACATTATCTACTCGAATGCATCATTTTGTTGATAACGAATCTGAAAAATGTGTTTGTCAATTGAAGTATATCATTATCTATTTTAGAATTTCGGGAGTGGGTACCTGAGAATTCCCACTATATTCACCGCTGGAAAGAGATATTCAATATTCAGTTGTATTGATGTAAGTAAGATATTTCAACTCATAAAGTTCAAAGGTGCTAGGAGTTCATTAATATCGGTTTTGGTAACATGATCATTATTAGTGGTCACAATTTGCGGAACAATACAACGAACCACCCTTTTATTCAGAAATATCGATAAAAACAACTCAAAAACAAAATTTATTCCAACTGATTATTATGGATTAGGTCTATTAGAGAAACCGCATGTACTTTACACAGTGTGTATCACATCGAGTTTCTATTAAAAGTTCGAGGTGAAGAAGTGATTTTATCAAAAAACATTCCATACAAAAATTTTACATATCAATGTTATTGGGCTTTATCACATTAGTGAGCAATGTATAGGGTACATATAAGGAACGTGGCTCATCAAAGTTAAGTTTTTTTTTAATAAAATGCCATACAATGCTTTCCATAAACGGATTGCGAGAGAAAAATCCTCTCAAAATATGTAGGAATATATGGGTACATTCCAGTTCGAAATTATTTATTCAATCGTCCCCATTTTCAATAGAAAATGAGTTGGCACATCTTCATTTTTATGGAAACATTTCCATCCTCAAATGTAAATTTGTCCGAAATCTTTTGTATAATATTGACTGAGTCACAATCAAACACTTTAATTGTTTTTTTTCGAGTATCATCTTATATTGTATTTTACTACGACGTGTTTTATTTTGTAGAGCACTTCCAAAGAGTATAAGGTTGTTTGAGTTACAGTTATTCCATACATAAACACTTTTTTATTATCAAATAGCAATTCGGCAGAGGTAAGGAGTCCTCAATGTTTCGGAACTATTGATACCGAACGAACCTAGTTGAAGATGTACTCGTAAGCTCTTAATTAGGTGGATTATTTTCTCTAAAACAAATCTTTTTCAAAAATTCTTCCCTCCTAATAATGACCTTTCCTGAACAAACTGGCATCAAGAAAATTTATTCTTTTCATATTCCCAACCAAAGATATAATAATTTTTGTAATATCAATCAATAATAAATAATAGACACATAGATACAAAATCGAATAAAACTGACATTGTTATAGAAAACCCATGTAATGAATAGTAGGTTTGTGAAAGTAAAAATTATTTGAAATTTTTTACGATATTTGTATTTTTCTGCTTTGGGGAAAGAGGTAAGTGATTGAAATATTTTATTAGTTCACCAAAAATATTTTTTAATGAAAATAAACTCTAACTTCAGATGTCTCAGAAATATTTTAAGACTTGTTTTATGTTGATGTATTCTAAACATATTGAAATTATTTTTAAAGAATGATACAGTATATATATATATATAGAGTGGCAACTTTTTAATGGGATTGTATTGGTAACTTTTGAGCTATGAGAGTTAGAAGGTCGGTCAAATGGAGAAAAAGTTGCATTCATAGAAGTGTTGTCAAGTAGTTCAAACAAATCGAGAATATCAGAGCCGGTTATTGAGATATCATAATAAAAGTAAATTCTGTCATTTTGATTTTTCTTATTTTCCCAAAATGTTATTGACATATTTCATTCAATAGGTAATTCTTCTCAATTTGACTTGATCAGATTTCGAATCCAACGTTTCATACTCGCTGGGCCACTCTCTACCTCATTTTTTTCAATACAGACCTGCATATTTTATGACACATTTCGAAATAACTGTTCACTCTGAATCCGACAATATATCATACAATGTCATTTGAAGTTGATTTTCAGGTGATTTTTGACCCTTATCCAAATTTCTGTGGGTCAGATCTGTATTACATTTACCTTTAACAACATGCAATATATTTCGATAAGAAAATCAACTCACTCATCTTACACCGAATGGATTTTATCAGAATCAAAGGAAGAAACTAGTAATATTTATTTATATATTTCAAAAGAAGAGAAAAACCTAATTCATATTAATTAAACGAACCTATCACTCACTTGAAAGACAAATTAAATGATTATTCAAAAGTAAATGAAAATTATTGAAGTAAGTGTTCGAAATGTCCTCCATTTTGTAAAATGCACTTTGCGGTTCTGGAACTGAAACTTCTTATACATTTGCTCATTTCGTCTCCTTGAATTTCTTCCAATGCATTCTCAATCTTCTCGCGAAGAATATCTGCTGTCGGGTTCGCAGTATCATAAATTTCATTTTTGAGATATTCCTACAAATAAAAATCCAGCGGATTCAAATCCGGCGATCTGGCAGGCCATGCTATTGGACCTCTTATTTCAATCCATGAATCGGGAAAAGTTCGATTCAGATAATCTGTGACTATTCTTGAGTTGTGTGGACAGCATCCGTCTTGTTGGAACCATGGACTACTACGCCGATACCGTATAGAAAGATCATCCATCATTTCTTCTATAATCTTTACATATTTTGCTTCGCGCAGATTGCCGCCAATGAAATAGAGTCTCAGTAATTTATTACTCAACAAACCGTACCATATGTTCAAAAGAAAAACGATATTGATATCTAACTTCATGAATTAAGTGAGAATTTTTTGTGGCATAAAAATGTTTGTTCCTTCGATTGAACATGCCATTGAAACCAATTACAGAATTGCAACCTTCTTTCAGGATCATTACGATATAGTTTTTGCACGGCTTGTTATTTATAGTCATGGTATCCGTGTCTCTTGACTATTTTATTAACAGCACTTATTGATAAATTGCATTCACTCATAGTTCTCGATCCTATTCCTGATTTCATTCGAATCTGGGCCAGAACATTGATGTCATTGATAGGCTTGTTTCGTCTTACATAAGGAACTCTAGGTTCAATGAATGAATTATATGCAAGTAACGTTGTAGATAAACGTCGAAACGTTTTAATATTTGGTGTTGTTCTTTCAGGATATAATTCATCGTACCTTTGTTGTGCTTTGAACGAGTTTCTATTTAATTTTGTATACACTTCGTACATATATCTCTTTTCTCCATTTATGTATCTTACCATATCGAATAACTTTAATTGAAAGTACACAGAAAAGTATTTAATAACAAAAAGTTCTTGTGACACAATAATGAACGAAGTGACAAAAAATATGACATTTTTTGTTATTTTATTTTTTATCCACATCCTACTATTTGAAAGTAATACTTTCAATAAACCTACAGTTGTATATATGTGAAAAAAAAACAAGTCTATCAACGATATCAATGTTCTGACCCAAATTCAATTGAATCCAGAAAAAAATATCGAGAACTGTGGCCAAGTGAATACTAATTATCAAAAACTGTTGTTAATAAAATAGTCAAGAAATGCGAATACAATGATTTTTAATTTGAATACCAAGCCTCGCAAAAATTATATCATAATGATCTTAAAAAAAAAGTTCGATTCTGTAATTTGATTCAACGGAACAAATGACAAATCCAA
>WOGR01003154.1:0-16265 GCA_015342045.1 Leptinotarsa lineolata
GTGTGTTCCAATAATTAAAAATCGATTCCGGAAGTTGTATCGCCAACTGCATATGCAGGAATTACTTCTGTGAAGAATCCTGCACTGACACCTGTCGGATATAATCCAACGTCCGTCGTGGTATTACCCAGGAAAGTAGTTATTTTCTGATAGGTGTCAGTCCATAAATCTACTGTATAGGTGAGATGAGAATGGCCTGAACGAATTGTTCATTTAGATAAATTGATTCAAAGCCAGTCTTCAAGTATGCCCACTTACTATAGGAACGAAATAAAAAATACTCATTTTGAAGTGTGTAATTGTTAATTGCTAATTCCAGAACTAAAGCCCTTCAGACAACTTTCCAGTCTGTTTTTTGCACTATACAATTATAGAAAAACATAAGTGTTAAGTCGCCATATCATCTTCACATTTTATTTCACCTTCTTCGACACTTTTCAGTTTAATACTTAGTATTTTTCCTGTAAATATTTCATTTTACGTTTTTGAGGTTACCGTCGATTGTTGAGATCTTCAATTTTTTTTTACGCTATATTGAGTGAAAAATAGATTTTTGAAATAAATTAACATTGGTTTATATGCCGCAAAATAAACCAAGTAAGTAGGTACACTTATACACTTATTGCAGAATAATTTTGAAAGATTTTGATATTGTGATCAATTTTGTAGATGATGCAGAAGTTGTCGTGCTTCGAAGAGAATGGCTAAACTATATTATTAATTTTTTGTCATGAAATACTGAAAGAGTAAAATATTTTTTTTAGACGAAAAAAAATATCCATTGCTTCTATACAACTTTTCAGTTGGAATGAATCTCATGTAAAACTACCATAAAAAGTAAAAAACCTGTTGAATTATTGATTAGATGCGGAAAACGCTTTTGCCAAGAGAAAGAAGTATTTCAGTAGATGCATTCGACACCATATTTATGACAGTTTGATTGAAAATCAAAGAAAAATATAATTGAATTAAATTTTAGACATTACCGCAAAGCATCACTTATAGTAGTCATTAATAATAATATATCAATAGTTTGTATCTGATCAACTGATTGAAAAAGGACTGGTAATCAAAATTTTTATTTCCTAACCATTTTCACTGAATTTTCGGAAAGGGGAAACCTCTTGAAAAAATTAACCTCCTCGATTAAATACAAACCTCACTTTCAACGATATAAGTCCATCACTGAAACAGTTTAGTGATGACCAGAAAAATACAAAAAACGATCAAACAAATCAAAAATAACGGTTTTGGCATAAGTGCTATGTACATTTGCTCTAATCACAATTCCTGAACAGTTTAAGTCTATATTTGTACATATATAAGGGAAAAAATTCAAAATGTGATAAGTTTCGGTTATTTTTGGGTTCAGTTATTTGTTTTGGATTTGATACAGGCACCAGATATATAACGATATTCAACACTGAAATGGAATAAAAAATTAGATAACAAAGAAACCATCAGTTAGCAAACAGTCTAAATCAACTATCGCTACTAAACGAAAACAGAGGCCGAACAAGTTCAAACAAATTGAACAAATTGATAAATTAATTCTGGTCAAAGTATGGAGGAATTCAATTCTCTATTTACTTAGTTCAGCAACAATACATTATACCAACTTCATTGGAGATTTTCAAATTGAAATGATACTTTTTCGTACATTAGTAACAAAAAGCGGTAAGTGAGAGTGTTGAAAAAAAGCCAAACTCATCATTAGCAATTTCACTGATTGAAAAATCAACTCTTTGGAATGCAACAATGCAAATTCAACAAGTGTAATGGATAGCGGAAAACAAAACCAAATTAAAATAAACAAACAATATTCATGCATCTTCTTGGAACATATTCTCTGAAATTCACAGAAAAATAGGAAAACGTGTATTAATTGAAAAGTTTCGTTTGAATAAATATTCTTCAGGGTAGCTAGTAGGTCGAGGCCAAAAATTATCTCGAATGTACCAAGAAAACACAAATTATACACGAAATACAAAAAACATTTTTTTCACAACTGTGAATGTGAATTTACATCGTCTGAAATATAATAAAAATGATTACTTCCAATACACCTTGACGTGGGTTGTTGTTCCGATAAGTTATCGCTTTTTAACGACTGTTGTCTTGAAAATATTATTCAATGTTTTCAGTAAAATCGTATTCAAAAATTTTTCCTGTCTGAAAAAAATGAGTCCAAAATAATTGAATATTTCTCTTTTCCATACATTTCATCGTTAATGTTATCAATACTTCCAATACAATTTCACAGCATCCAGTGGTCTTTCTGTGTCGTTACTACAGAAACAGTTTGTTGGAACGCCGCGTACTTGACTGTTTGACTGTGTTTGCTCGTAGTGGTTTCAATTTCAAGTTATTTTCAAGAAGATAGATGTTGATTATGATAGTGGTAGTGATACACTATTAGATATATCTGAGAAAGCAAATGCAATAGTGTCTAATATGTTACCGGGTGAATCCAAATTAGTATATGAGAAAACATATCACCAATTTCGTGAATGGTGCGACAAGAAACATGAAAAAAGGTTTCTGAAAATGTGCTTATATGCTATTTTGAGGAAAAACAAAAAATTCTAAAACTTCCTACGATATGGAATGTCTATTAAATGTTGAAAAGTTCATTGAATGTTATGAAAAATATTGATACAAAGAAATTTTCAAAATTGATCCCGCTCATTGAGAACAGAAGCGTCGGATACCGCTGATGGTTAAAATACCTGATGATTAAAATACCTGATACGAAGACCTATTGCGCAAAAACGTTTACTGATTATATTGAGATATACCGCAAGTATAGAGCAATGCGGCCGCCTCATACAAAAAGTAACGGATTATTTTTGAAATATTCAAAAAGAAAACATGTGGAGATAAATGAAATAGGAGAAATTCCCAGCTTGATTGCAAAATGGCTTGGAAAAGACATGTATAAGAGCTACACAAGTCACTGATTCAGGAGAAGCTCTGTTACTCTTTTGGCCAATACAGGGGGCAACATTACATCCATAAAATGTCACGGTGACAGGAAATTTGCTTCCGTAGCAGATGCATGTATAGAAAATAGTTTGAATAACAAAATTGTGATTCCTAACAAAATATTGAATTGTCCATCTTCTTCCAAACAAATTAAAATATCTGATAAAATTGTGGAATCAACTCTTTAGTAATTGTTCAAACTTTACAATTAATTATAATTATCCCAATAAATGAAATTATTTTATGATGAATGATCAATTGATAATTCACTCAATTAAAAATTATTCCTCAAAAAGTCATATTTCATGTTTATTTTGAGAATTATTTTGGTAGTGAAAAAAGTGAACATTTACGCATCAAAAGAGATGCACAAGTAATCAGTCAACAAAATTTAAACTGTGGTCCACAGTACATAACCCTCTATAGTAAAATTGGTTTCATATACAGATTCAATTAATGGTTCTAAAAAATCTTCATTTTTCGTAACTGTGGTTCTATTTGGCATGGCTTTCTTTTTTAATAAGGCAATGATACCTTGTATGAGAGATAATTCATACTGCACTGTCTCCAATCCCGAACGAATAAACACATTCAAACCACCGTATTTTCTTCATAACAAAAAGACCAATGAGGCGTACAATCTGGCCAAAATTCTATTTCTCTTCGAGAATGTTGATGGTAAATTGAAAGTAGTTAATGTAGATCTGAGGTACTTTCAGCATTGAGTATTTTGCGGATGTTCCGAGCAACAGTGCAGAATGTATGAAGTTCTTCTACAACTTAGTTTTCAGTCAGCCTAAAGATAAATGCTAAAATGATATTACTGCATGAATGGACGATTGAAAAAAGTTCAAGTTATCCTACATCAAATTCTGTACCTGCATTTTTTGAAATAGTTTAGAAACTACGTTCAGAGGGAAATGTAGTTTTATTGAAATTTGGATTAATCCTTCGACAAAGCATATCAGTTCCATAAGGAATGTCGTGGCAGAGTTAATATTTGGAAAGGGCGAGTGAAAAAATTATCTCATGAATATTTACATGCTAATTAATGAGGCGTTTTTCAAAGGACTACGGGAAAGGACTGAGCATTGAGAGAATCGATTGAAGTTTACCTGGCAGCTATGTCATTTTAGTAAGTTGTCCAGTTGAAAGAAATCATGAAGTTAGGAATCATCAAAAAATTCAAAAGTGCATTGTCATCACTCACATTGCTAATGAAGAAGGAAGATGGAAATTTTCAGTTTTGCGTTGAATTAAAAAAACTGATCGTACTCAGTACTCTAGATGAGCTTCGTGATGCTTGCTATCTATTCTGGATATCAAATATGCATATTGGCAAGTTCTAGTGGGCGAACAGTCTCGGCCCTATACCGCTCTTACCCTTACATGCAGAGAGAGAGCCTCTCCTAATTCAAGCGGTTGCCATTTAGTCTACACACAGCACCCGGCAACGCTTGATCGACGCGGTCCTTTGCGAACCATCTGAGAAAATTGAATCAAGTTTTCCGTATGTTGTAAGAGGCTAAGCATACAGTTCTGCCATTTTCGCCACCTTGAATTATGCTATTAGGGATATATCCTTGATAAAAATCGTCTTAACATCCGAATAAAGTTCAAGCAATGTTACAGCTTCCTGCACCGTGAAGGAAGTCAGGAGTGTAATTGAAACATATTTATGATTTTAGCATTTTGTACCGAATTCTGATAGTCCATTATCTCCTCTAACGGCATTGTTAGGAAAATTCCGTCAATTTTTTTGGTCTCCTCAATGTGAACGGTACGGTGGTTTAAGAAAATTAAAGAATATTCACTAACTGCTCCAGTTCTGAATTATTCCCACTATAAATTACCATTCATAGTCCAATACGATGTGTCTGGATACGGTTTTGAGGCGATATTGATACAAATTCATCTTAAGAGAGACTAGATCACTAACGAAAAAAAAAAGTTTCTGGGTCAATCAAGAAATTGCAATATTATTTGGTGAAGGTCCCATTTTCTGTTATCACAAATCATCATTTCTCAGTATGGCTCCAGAACCTCCAGAACAAGGTGGGCTACTCGCTTATTACATTTGAATTTTAAGATAATTTATCGCAGAGGGAAGGACCGCATATGGCTTCATATGGCTCAAAGATGAGTTTCTCCAACATCTAGTCTTATGGTAGGATTGCAAATAGGTACTACAGGTACAACAGGCGGAAACTGAGAAGTGATGTAAAATATATCAAGAAATTCTCTTCTTTATATGTGCCGCTCATAACGGAAAACAAGGTCCTCGAAAAATATGACTGCGACTTAACATTGGGAGATAATGAGGCAGATATCTAGATCCCCTAAAGAATATCTGAATATTTTGGTCGTAATGGATTACTGTAGGTCGACAACATCGGGGCTCATCTTCAAGACTAAAATCTCCGGAACAAAATTTCGTGAATCAACGTCGAGTAGTGCTTTCATTAACACTAGCATTGTCAAATGTCTGGTTAATTTTGTGGGCTGTTTCGGTAGCGGTTTGATTCAATTTGAAATGTCTGGTTAATTTTTCGGGCTGTTTCGGTAGCGCTTTGATTCAATTTGAACACCAGAGAAAAATTGGCTGAAAATTGACATCATAAACGAAAAATTAAAATTTTGAAAAAATGAACAGCATCAATGTATTGAGTACAAAATCCTCCATCAGTCAGTATCCACCACTATACTGAAGAATAAATATTCATTGAGATACTGAGGTTCAAAAACACTTTACATTGAAACGGACAAAACTTTCGGAACAACATCATAATAATTAATTGAAGCTTTGGGAATGTGATTTCGGCAAGTACGGCTCTTTACTTATGTATTCGCTTGTTATTATTCCAAATAATACTCGAGGACGAGGCGAATATGAAAGAGAACATTTTTTTCAAATTCATGTTGAACATTAAAGGGCTAAGTTATACAATCTGATATTAACGATGTAAAGACGCTCACATGAAACAAATAAGATCAACTTACATCATCTTCTAATAACGGAAATTAGTGAAACGTGCTTCCATAAAAGTGTTACAGTTCTGGTGTGTGCGAGGAGTACTTTTTGAATTGGTATCTCTAGTACAGAAATTCCATCGGCAATCAGGCAATTCCTACAAAATCATTTTGGAATAAAATAATGATTCAAAATTATACTGATAAAGAAACCTATGGATGATTTCATTAGAGTTTGCTCTGACGGACTGCTACTGGTTTGAAATAAGATATGAAAATCTTATAGTGAGGATCATCTATACTAAAATTCCATAATAGTAGGGCTAAATTCTCAGAAATATCATTGCATTGAAACAAAAACGTTGTTGTCAGGTTGCGATTCTATATATCTTATTATCTTCTATTTAAATCATACACACACAACTAAATGGTCATAGAATAACGGACAACGTATTTTATCCATTAAAGAAAGTTCCTGTTAATTAAATGTATTCAACAGCATCAGCAATATGAAAATTTTGAATTATATCCTGCGACTGAAGTTCATGAATGGCAACGTTGCCATGGGATGGCATATTTTTTCCGAAATGAAATCCCAACCTTGAAAAAAGTCGCAGTCGAAAATTTCGATGAATCAATGCCCAAAATATCACGTGTTTTATTGCGCACATTAAAGCAAATGAACATTAAATTTATGAAAAGTGCTCTTACAGAAAGAGAAGAAAATGTTTCGTGGCGGAGAAATTGCTTAAAAAATAACCTAGAGTATTGTCTTGAGAGATAGAAAGGTAGAAAGATTTATTATTTAGATGAGACTTGGTTGAATCAAAGCCATAATGTCTCAAAGGCATGGTAAGATTTAAAAATAAAAAGTTGTCGACAAGCTTTTATTCAAGGCTTCTCAACTGGATTGAGAGCGCCAGCTGGCAAGAAAACTAGCAACGACCACTAGGAAATGGACGCGCAAAAGTTCGAAAGTTGGTTTTTAAAGATTTTACCAAACCTTGAACGAAACTCGGTCGTCGTCATGGCCTCCTACCATAGCAGACAATTGGAGCAGTTACCAAAAACTGCCTGTCAAAAATCTGATATCATTAACTGGTTGTTTAAAAAAAAATTACCATTCGACGATGATATGTTGAAAGTCCAATTACTCAATATTGCAAGGAAACATATACCACAGTTGAAATTAATTGTCTACGAAATGGCTCGTGAAAGAAACATTATTGTACACCGCCTTCCTCCTTAACATTGTGAGCTAAACCCGATCGAGCTAATATGGGCTCAAATAAAAAGTGGCAAGGGAAAACTTGACTTTTAAAATAGATGAGGGAAAAAGTCTACTAGCTACTGCGATAAAAAAATTGTTACACCCGAGTCATGGAAAAAATTCATTTGACATACGATAAAAGAAGAAGACAAACTATAACATATCGACACTAGAATGGATAGCGATCGCGATAGTTGCTCATCATCCGATAAGTTTTCTTTAAACGATAATCACAATACTGTGAGTAGTGGTTTATGTGATTATTCCTATTCCTGATTATTTGCAGAATTTCACAAAAAATCAATATAGACTAGGGTCAATTTTTCATGAATTAGATGCAAACTCATGCTAAAATGACTTTCTTGTTTTTTTTTTGTGAAATGCTGCAAATAATCGCAAAAACCATATGGTTAATCTAAATGTAAAAATGGAAATTTTGGTCTAAAAATCTGAATTCATACCTTATTTTAGACTATAAACATCATTCATCATTCTACAAAACTTTGTGTAAAATAATAATGGTACCTACTTTTCTCATGAAATATTTTCACGTTTTATTACTGTACACCCTGTACATCCTGTACAGCCTTACGTCCGATCTCAGATTGTTTTGTGCTTATTTTCAAAAGATGCAAAAATTTTTTAAGAATGACTTTTTGTCATAAAATTGATCATTAAGATTTTTCTCCTCTTAGCAACTCCATCCGTGGCACACTGTATATTTTTTATATAATTAATATAATTTAATTACTATTTGTGAATGTAGTTTTTAAATACTAGCAATACACTTGAAATTAATTTTTCCTCATCTGTTCAGTATAATTTCCATACGCCATTGCTAGAAACAGATTGAAGAAAGAACGTCACAGTAATTTCTGAGAATTTAGTGCCTTCTATTTTGGAATTATAATTTAATGAGATAAATAAGATAGAACGTCACAGTAATTTCTGAGAATTTAGTGCCTTCTATTTTGGAATTATAATTTAATGAGATAAATATTTCTGAATAGGTTTCGCATTGTACTTTGTGATTATTTAATTTTTTTCCTTCGCATTAAGTAACAAACGATGTTAAAAAAATATTAGGTACTATTTTCATTATGAAACCACTTGGTAAATTATCAATATTCTTGGTTGAACCGTTACTTGGGAAATACCAGCACTTAACATAAAATGTAATTGAATCTGCGAAAACTAGTAAAATTTGTATTGTAAATTTACGAAAGTAATAAAATTACCATAACGAGATGTGCTGCTATTCACTCCTTGAACCGCAATGCTATGAATATGACGTCAATACAAATAGAATCTATAACCAAAATAAAGAAATCGACATCTCATGGTATGTGTTGCATCCAATTGGGTGTATTAATGATAAGCCAGTAAAGTTATGAAAATTATAGATACAATTCAACAGTGTTTTTAACCTAACACTCATAATATCTATTTTATTTCCTAGAGGATTTCATATAAAAAATAAAAGTATTCGTGATATAAATTATTTTTGCCCACGATAATAGGTGTGAAAAGGGCATAATAGACAGGGGGACAAGAAAAAATAAGGCAATTGAAAAATAAGCTGTTTGTAGTTTACAATATTTACGTAAAAATAGGCCTAAATATGCCCAAGTAAAGACATTCGTAAATATTGAATTTTATGACGATAAGTGGATTAGAAAAGATCCATACATTTGAAGGACCAGCCGGGAAACAAAGACTGGGAAACCCATGAGAATAATAAAAAAATAAACAACTTGAATAGAATTATTTTACAATAGTTTGAAGATGAAGAATGCAATTTACCAAGCTGTTTGCTGTAAAAACTTAAGTACTGGCAACTCTAGGCTATATACTAAAAATTTAAAATTTACAATTCACTACTTTAAAAATGATAATTTTGCTGACAGAGACTTAAGACCGAACATAAATCGTAGAAATACATTTTTATGATAAGATGTCGTTGATCTTTCGCTCACATTAGGTGCTGATGGATAGAGACGACAGTTGGTAATCGGTTTTTCGTATTTAAATACAATATTCCTCTCATGAATTTAAACGGTTTTTAAATAATCCATACCTCAAGTCATATGGTCAAATTGGTTATGATTGGTCAGATCTCCCTCAAATATTGAAATACAAATTTTCACTAATAAAATTTTCACTTGAAAAAATATTCAGTTCCGAATATATCAAGTAGCACTTTTTATAATCTAATTGAAAAATATCTTCCAAACAATGTTCCCATTTTAATTCTGTCAAGAATACAAATGATAACCCAAAACTTTCTCAATCAAGTATTTTGTTTATCCTTTTTGTATAAATCAAAATAGGCCTGTATCGAGGAGAGATACGTTCAATTCGAAATGGAATTTCGAAACATTCATTTTTCTCAACCTACCTACACAGTAGGTTCTGATTATTGCCTGCCGACAGACATTTATACACATCTCATATAGGTTAGGCTTGCAGATGTTTCTCAGTCATCCAGCAGCTGTACCACGCTGAAATCATCGGAGTGGATCACCTACAGACTGGTTTCGAGGTGTTACCTCTCATCAGTGCTAGAAAGATCCTACCAAAACAGCAGTGTGTCTGGGACTCGACTGAATTCAACGTGGCTCAACTACATGTAAGAAACCTTCTTCTAAGAGAAGTATTGTTAATTACTAACAGCTCCATAATAATGAATAAAGCCCCAAGCGGGAAAAAAACATCTCATGTAGCAATATTCCAACAGAAACAAAATGAGTCTGGAGTGTAATAGTTGTCTTTCGGCAGGCATTTACCAGAACCTAGTATGTAGGTACGTTGGGGGGAAATAATGTATCGAGGTTCCATTTCGAAATATTAATTTAACTATACATGTCTTCTTCTTTAGCATCGATAGTCCCTATAATATATTGAAAAAGGTTTTGGCTTTCTACTTCTCCATCTTTATCCAAAGAAATGTAAAGGAAGGGAAGAAAGCAACCAATTTCCAAAAATTAACTCTGTACAAAGATATGTAGATCATGCAAAGAAGTAACTTTCAGACACAAACTGGAAGAAAGAGCCCTCTCGAAGCAACTACTTTCATATAAACATTGAATTACACGAATGAAAATTACCTTCGAAAAAACTAATTTTATATGAAAATTGAATTATACAAAAAAACACTTTTTTTCTATTAGTTTGCATTCCAAATATTCGTTATCATATATCATTCACAGGATTGTTATGCAATAAAGTAACTGAAAGAGGTAAAATTTCACTTACATGCAACACTGTCATCTTCAATGGTAGACACCCGATGTTTCGGAATAAGATACCTGCCTTATTGCATCTTCAGTACCGATCTGGATAACATTATAAGATGAAGCACTCAATTCATTTCACCCCTTTCAGTTACTATATTGTGTATCAATATGTGTGTATGATGTCTGATTCAATTCCATAACGAATGTTAACAACTACACTTCACAATATTTGAAGCAGTTTTCAGTTGTACCAAACTTATTTTTGGAGGGAAGTATGGAATATCGAAACATTACTTGTCAATGTCTTTTTTTTTGTTGAGAAACTGTTAACTTGTTACAAATATTAAAGAAAATATTTGATTCTTCAGTTTTCAAAATATCTAGTTAAACGCGGTTAGGCAGAGGATATTTTCGAAAAATATCCTGAAGTTACTTCGTACTATTTCTTATAATAAGTTTCAATCTATTCAATCAAATATATTTTAAATCTAGGCAAACACTGATCTGCGTTAGTTCTCTTTCGGTTGTGATGTAATATTTCTGTTGCTTTCTGATTGTGATGGATGACCACACAAAACAACATGAAACAAACGTTCGTTTTGTGTTGGTCTTGTCTCGAAATTGTAGCAATGTTTTTTATTTTCTTTTAAATGTATTAAATATGTCTGATGGTTTCAATAATAGTAATATCAACACGGAAAAACTACTTTTCGAGACATGGGGAAGAATTTAATTAAATTCGAAACGTCGGTAAGAAAACAATTGTTTTTTTTCTAAGAAGAAATTGATCCTGTTACCCAACCAACTTTATTTTTCATAATAATTTTAATCTCGAATTATCATTCTCATCAAATGAAATTACGCTTCCTGATCATTTAATGAAGCAAACAATAGCACGGTTGCTTCATCTATCAATATTTATCACAGGTGCGTCGAAATTGAAGGGACACGCTCTACCGATGACGGTACAAAAATTTTGATGCATACCATATGTTTCCCCTTGGAACTACGCCTAATTAATGAGACAGTCTATCAAGATTCGAACTGCTATTGTTATACCATTCAGCTTCTGTTATTATGGTAATCCATTTTTAATAAACGTTGTTCGAAATCGCAGTGTATTTTTGTGAAAGATTTCCGTTAAAATTAATAATGATAATAATTAATATTTATAAACTGTTGTGAAGGACACAAAGAATCGAAATAGAAAAAATGTTAAGGTATTCCTGTTTCTTTTACTTATATCGATGTTTTCTGGCACAGCGATATATAGGTACAGCGTATAGCCTTAAAACTAAAGTACAATGTTATTAAATAAAAAATCAGCCCGCAGATTTGAATGGTTTCTTTTATATATTCAGAGAACGAGCTTATTCTGTATCATTCATAAAAATGTAAGTTGGTACTCTAATATTGTAAAGTCCGTACTCTGCGACGTTCAAAAACTTACTCATAGTAAAGCACATTGCTTTTAAATAGTCAATTGAATTCTGTCAGTTATAATATATAATGAAATAAATTTAAAATGAATATTTGATGCGCAACGCATCATTAAATATTTTTTAATACATAATATGGTGTAGATAAATGAAAATGTAATAATTATGATGACCCGAGTATTTCAAACAAAAATGAATATCTACATGATTTCTAACCTTAATTCAATAACATTGTCAATTAACACTTGTCATGTCACTCATCATGTGCTTTTGATCACGTGATCAGAATCTGCTCTGTCGGCTAGAGTAAGTTAATCAACGCAACCAATAGAACTAAATAAACAGGAATATCATGCATATCAAAGAATTGGTCTGAATGAAACCATCACCGGAAGACGCTATTTTTTAAATTTTATTTATTTCTTTTTTGTTTCAATTTTTCAATTTTTTACTTGTTTTTATTTCACTGTGAAATCATCTCAGGGTTTTTTTTGCTCAATATATTTGTTATTTTCAGCTATTCTTTTAATTTTCAATTGTATTGGTTATTTCAGAGGTTTCAAATCATCTTATACAATATTAGACAGTGGAAGTCTGAACTGATGAAATGAAATCATGATAACTTCTTCCTTATCTCTCTCTCTCTTTCGAAAGAGTTTTTTGGGTTTCAGAAATTCAATTCAATTCGGTCCTGAAAAGAATTAAAACGCAGTTGTTTCCATTTCCAGTTGATTTTTTATAAAATATAATAAATGTCAAGTTATATGGCAAGGTGTGACACGAAATAGTCAGGTCTTCTGATCTACAAAGTGTTTTATCTATGTCGTAAACTTTTGATTATCTAGGATCTGACAAATGTGTTCCATAGGCATAACCTATTAAGGATATACCATATACGGATTTTTCCAAGGTTTCTGAGATAACTAACATGTCTTATTTGATGTAACAATAATTGATGAATTTTAGTGGGCATTCTGTTTCATTTTATACTGAAGAATTTTTGTTATACATCCTGAAAATTTTTCGGGTTATGCAAGAAAATAGTTAGATGAATTAGATAATTCGTAATACGAATACAAATTATCTAATCTTCATATCGAGAAATATAATTCACGATGTTACATCATTTCGGAATTTAATTTGCGAAAGTCAGCAGAGCAAACGATCGACCACCGATAGGCGTGGTGTCTGGCGTGACGTCACTCATTGACAATGTCGCCGCAACGCAACTACGACGCCAGACGTCGGATATCGATTCGTCGAGGTCAATATATCCTCCCCTCTCCGCTCCCTCACTCATTTGGTGCACATCCACATGCCCCTATGTACGTGTACCACAGTAAAATTTTCGTGTCACATTAATAAAAATATTTTACTTTGCACGAAAAAGTCATCACAAGTCAATAGTGAGGCTTTTTTCTCAGTAGTAGAACCACATAGAACGTAATGTTAAGGTTCTGAAGTAACTTTTCTCTCAGACACTATTTGAGTATCAAAACTTTCTCATTTCCTTTCTATTACAGAGGGCGTTTCTTAATAATTTTGAGGAAAAAACTTTTTGTGAATATTTATTCTAAAGGTCCTACCTATTGACCTACGAAATCCCAAACTTTTAAGGAACAATTATTGTTTCATGCAGCATCTCCACATTCCACATCAATCTGTTGGCTTCGAAACAAGCATTTATGATGGACTCCCCTGTAACCACACGAGAGAAAAATTGTATCTGCTATAGGTAAACTAATTACATTATACAGCTAGCATAGAAAGACGAAAGGTGAGTATAGTAATGGCTAATACATAATTACATGTCAATTCATTAATTTATACTACTCAATATACAGAGCGGACGTGAAAATTCCCCTCGTTCTCCAAAATTTCAAACGGGACAAGATATGAAGATCAAAAAAACCATCATTTCCAGTACTCAGTGTGGCATCACTCGTCGTAGGGACTGTAAACTATTATTTCAAGTGTAAATTGGGTCTTTTGATAACTTACTGACGGGTTTTTCAATTATTTATCGTAATCGGACCAGGCATTCCATTAGCAGTTTTATATTTTTTTAATTTATTATTCTGATTTCAATAGAAATTTCATTAACTTATTGAAGTGTTTTCATGAATTCATTTCTTTTTCGATTTATTTTTTTACGAGCATCTCTCAATATATCCTTAAATTTTGGAATGCAATGCGATTCTGTAACGTTCACTTTGAATTTCACGAATTTCCATAAAAAATCTACTGGTGTCATTGGCAATGATCTAGCGCGAGCAAGGTGCTGATGACGGTTCTGAACCTGTTCCCACCACTCGACCTCCACCTTGAATGACGTCACACAATTTGAGCTAATGTACGTCAAATGACCTTGAAGACACTAAGCGACCTTGAGCTTGAGACAATGACCTTGAATATATATACCTTGAACTCCTACTTTCCTTAAAACTCCTATGTAAGCACGGAGTTTCATCCTTTCATATTCAGTTTAGATAATCTCAAATATTCGAATAGATAATGAGTATTTGTTGAGTAACAAGGTGAGAGCAACAAGTATCTACTTATCCAAGCAAAGAGTGTTGTCGTCGTCATAGAGGGGAAGGCCAAGGCTCGCTCATTGATAAAATTCGATATTGCAGATTGAAAGTATTGAGTATGTCTTCAATATCTTTGTAATTAGTGAAAATATGTATATTTACATAAAATATATCAAATCATTTGAAGGAACAATTCGTTCAGGCCATTCTCAACTTCCTACACTGTAGGTTGATGGACTGATACCTATCAGAAAACAACTACTTCCTTGGCTAATACCACGAAGGGCGTTGGATTATATCCGACAGGTATCAGTGGAGGAATCTTCACTAAAGTATTTCCTGCGTATGCTGTTGGCAATACAACTGCCGGAATCGATTTTCAATTATTGAACGGGCTCACTTGCAGACCGGTTTCGGGCTATTTGGCTTCTCGTTAGTGCAAGGTAGTGGCCATCGTCAACACAGAGTCAATGATATTCTATAATTAAAATTTGAATTCCTTCCAGTATATCATTCCTAGTACTAAGCCGAAGCGAACATAGCCAGTCTTCAAGTATGCCCACTGACTATATTTGAAAAGTTTTCTTTCCCTATGCAAGGAATTGAGCAGATTTCGGATATGCGGTTGGTTAGTAACTCGTTCACCAGGTGGGGCGATGATAAACATCTCGTTTGTTATTCGCTTTGGCTTAGTACGAGGAATGATCCACTGGAAGGAATTTCAATCACAGAATATCATCGACTCTGTGTTGATGATGGCCACTATGTTGCACTGACGAGAGGTCAAATAGCCCGAAACCGGTCTGTAAGTGTTCCCGTTCAATAATTGAAAATCGATTCCAGCTGTTGTATCGCCAACAGCACATGCAGGAAATACTCTAGTGAAGATCCCTGCACTGACACCTGTCGGATATAATCCAACGCCCTTCGTGGTATTAGCCAGGGGAGTAGTTGTTTTCTGATAGGTGTCAGTCCATTAACCTACAGTATAGGGAGTTGAGACTGGCCTGAACTAATTGTTCCTTCAAATGATTTGATTCATAGCCAGTCTTCAAGTATGCCCACTGACTATATTTGATGAAATATGTATCAACTTTTTCGCTTCAAACATGGTCAAATTTCAAGTGAGTGCTTTTTCCTTTCACAACGTAACTTCCAAACTAATGAATGCAACCTGTGTATTTTCAGAACTCTTCCTTCTTCCACTTATATGTGTATGCACTCACTACGCAGCTGAAGATTGGCCGGAAGCAGTGAATTTGGAATTTGGGCGGCATGGGAATTAGCTGATATGAGTTTTGATGACATCAGATTATGATTTGAGAGTATGTTTTGATGCTGAAGAGGTGCGAATACTTTAAGAGAATAATGAGTTTGGTGTGTCATGTCATGAATATGATTCTTAAAAGGAGTGAAATGGAAAATAGACAATATAATATAATTAGTATAGTAAGTGTATACTTAAATCGAGCTGCTTTCAACTGCTAACTGCTGCTAATTGAGAATCGGCGTTTGACTTGGCTTTGTCACTTGACCGGGTGGCGTCACTGCAAGTTCGTTCAATGGACTACTGCAATCGAATGATGAGCTGTGACCTCTTCTTCGTGTTTTGAAGCCATAGGCCCTCCACTTCTGGTGAGGTTAGAAATGGGGTAGAACGATTCGTTTGAATTTTTCAAGTAGTAAAAATTTTTTAAATTGTTGGACACAAAAAATTAGGAATTCAATATTCGATTACTCGGCTGCTCTTCCAATAATGCAATGAGGAGATCTAGATTTTCATCAGAGCACTTGTAAATCATTTTTATGTGACACATATCAACGTATATAT
>WOGR01003155.1:343-16263 GCA_015342045.1 Leptinotarsa lineolata
CAAGAAAGCACTTCCTTTATGCCGCTTCCTTGCCCTTGCATTATGTAGCCAATCGCTCCTAAAAACGACATGAGGAGATGAAATCCTCTTAACCTGACTAGAATCTGTGATAAGTCGGACCCTTCAGGTGCAGCTGATACGATTTCTTGAGCTTTTGCATACAGAGGTTGATCAAAAGTAGTTACGCATACATCGTGACTGCACAAAGTAAAGTTGTGTTTATAGTGTTGTAGTACATGGCACGTTGATTAATGAATGGTAAAAATGAAATTTTAGATTTTGAAAAATTTCTTACATTTTTGGTTAAACCATATCACGTCGAGTTTTTTGAGTAAAAATGCTCTGGTTTCACTTTCATAATCAAAATCTTCGACTTTGATTTTATTGTATCCCACTACACCATTATTTTCATAAACCTGTATTGGAACATGGGCTTTTGCGGCAAAATCTTCGGCTGAAAGAGCTTTTATTCGTGGTGTAGGCTCTTCAAGTAAAACTGAAGTTATTGGAGTAAGAAATTTGAATAATACCCATATGTGAAGCGTATTATTACCGTCTAATGTATGTACATTTACATCAGCATTGTCTGCCACATACTGCCCGTTTCTGGTGGTAAAATATGAGGTGGATTATGGAAAACTGTTGCTGCATTGTACATCATAGTTTCATTATCAGACGCTTTGAAGCAAATCGTCGATGAAAAAAAAAACAGTGAGTCCCAATTGTAGCTTGGACTTGAAAGACCGAAGCCTAACAGCAGTCATAATACTATGACTAATGTTTTTGGAAACTAACTTTAAATGTTCTAGATTACGCCGTTTACTTTTTAAAATAATTTGTTCTAAAAAATAAGTCAGTGATTCCGGAATCTGGCTATTTATATCTTCAAACATACGACCTGGTGGGGGGTAATGAGAATTGTCGATGGTTACCGATTGAATATTTTCCCGAATAATTGTTGCCGCAGCTGCTAGGATTTTCAAGCGCTCTTCTTTGACTTCAGGTTTTTTTCTTTGCACTCCAAGCTAGATTGATAAAATCATGATAATTATCAAGAAAACATACGGATGTTAATTGTCCTGATTTTTCAGTAATAATGATTTTATCACTATAATTCCACTTCAATCGTAATTTAATTGTTCTATTATCTACACTTACATTTTTACAATGTCAGGCAGATGTTGTTCAAGGGCACATGGTCCCTTAGAATTAGAGACTCCGTTTCTTTTAACATCATATTCTCAGAATTTTCGGTCATTATGAATGTATTAGTTACGCAGACTAATAGTTTTACTTACATTATAAGCCCAATGATGTCATAGGCAGCTTAGTCATGCTTATTATGGACAATACTGCGTAGTAAAGTTTTGTAATTGTTTTTTCTCAAAAATGGTTGGTGTTATGAAAAAAAGTATGAGGACAATTTTTGTAGATAATTGCATGATCTACAATTTTTGTTTGACATATTTTTATCATAAAACTCACTGTTGCACCCAAAAATTCAAAAAACCCATTTTTGCAATTTTTGACCTTGAATAAATTTTTTTGCAATCATGGGATCGATGGGGACTTTTTACAGTTTCATAACAATGGTGTTCCTAACATCTATGCAAATTTTCAGCTTTCTGGGAATTTTTGCAAGGGTCAATGTCTAAATTGACCGTACTACTATATGAATTTCAGCTTCCTGGGAGAAACAGAGATGAATGATTGAGTGTTAAGTGAGTGACTTTCGCATTCATAAGTATAGATTTTTGTTGGATATATATTTGAAATTTTTCAAATATAGTTTATAGACACTGCTGTATAATTCTTAAACGTTATAACAGCGAAACCTGTGCGAAAATGGCGGCTGACTGAAAGACCATTCAGTATATGGATGGCTCTTACCCCAATGAGGGTGAAGAAAGAGCGGACTAATTTACAAAAGGGTAGGAAAAAAAATCATTCCCAATAAAATATGACTCGACACCCGTTACAATGAAAAATTCAAGAGATGTCACCCCTTTGCAACGGCTTTGAAGTCAAAACTGGTGCGCCCTCAAGAACGAACTTATAGTGTTTTTGGATTTTTGTCAAAAGTTATTTTCCAGTTTCTATATCATTAACAGTATCCATCAATTATTTGGGACGTTCCGTATTTTTTCAACCCGGATTTCTTTTGGGTAGAGTAGTTTCGGTGGTTGTAGTAATTCTCACAGGTGATTGTTTTAAATATTGTTAGTTTATAGCGGTATGAAAGAACTACATATTCATGGTTTTGAAAAAAACAGTTCAAGGTAAAAATCGGGTAATTTCTTTGCAATTTTTTCCACGAATTCCGAAATGAAGTGCTGTTGTGTAACATATTATTTAAATTTGACGAATCCCTATAATCAACATCATATTACTCTATATATTGAAAACACTTCCACCGCACCAGAACAAAAATACTATCTATTGACTCACGTTTCGCTAACCAAGTTAACATCATGTGAACATACGGGGGTTGCTTTTTATATTGCGGGATTAGAGAACAAAAACAAATATTAATCATCGGAAGCCACTTTATTGTTTTTCAAAATATTCCCTATGAAGATCTATACACTTTCGCATGCGTTTGAACCAATTTTTGAAGCACTTTTGCCACTCTAATTGAGGTATCTCTAAAACATGCATTCTGAATGCAGCAAACGCTTCTTCGAAAAACGTCTCATTTTGTTTTTTACGCACGGGAATGAAAACAAGTCATCCGGTACCATGTCAAGACTATACGGCGGATGACTCATCAAATCGATGTTTTGGGTGCTCAAAAATGAAGTTGTTTGAGTCGATGTGTGAGCGCTCGCATTGTCGTGGTGAAGAGTGATCGGTCTTCGGCAGTTGGTTTTCCTGATTTCTTGGAAGACAACTGGCAAACAAATAGTTGTGTACCACTCAGAATTGACTGTTCTGCATTGTTCTAGTGGTACGGTTGCGACATGTCCAGTTTTTCCGAAAAAACAGGCGTCCATTTGCTTGGAAGTGCTTCGTGCGCGAACATCTTTTGCTGGAGTTGGCTCATCTTGAAACACCCATACAGTCGATTGCTATTTAACACCCATACAGTCGATTGCTATTTACTTTTGGGCTCATACGCGTAAATCCAAGAATCATCACGTGTCACGATGTCATAGACGTGTTTCGAAGCACCGCGATCGTATTTCTTGAGCATTTCCTTCGACCAATCGAGACGAGCTTTTTTTTGAGCGAATGACAAATTGTGTGGGATCCAACGCGAATAATTTTTTCGACAGTCAAATGTTCATGCAATATCGAATGTATGCTGGTCTCACTAATGCCTAAGGTTGTCTCAATCTCACGATAGGTCACATGACGATTTTGCAATATCAGTTCGCGCACAGCATCAATGGTTTTCGAAACAACAACTGATTTTGGACGACCTTCACAAAATTCGTCTTGGAGTGAACTACGACCATGATTGAATTCACCATATCATCGATAAATACTGGTCCTTGATGGAGCTTCATCGTCAAAAATTGAATTGAATTCATCCATGCACTGTTGCTGAGTTGATCCACGTGGAAAGTTGTGAAAAATAATCGCACTAAAATGTTCACGATTCAAGTCCATTTTTGGACCGAGATGAATCTTTTAAGTTACTGTAAACAACACGAATAGAGCTTGTATGTCAAAACGTTCTGAGTATGTATAACCTCAAAAATGTCCAACTGTACGATAGAGCTGTCAGTTGCCAGATTGCAACACTAGGGTTGCCAAAACCCGAAACATAAAAGGCAACTTATCGTACAACAGAAATTATAATGAAGAAATAAACTGTGCAAGTTTTTCTCAATTCTTCAAACATTCAACAGAGCGAATTTCATTCAGCTCTACTTTCCATCAACCTTCGGTTTCCCCTTCGGACCAATGTATTTCACGTGCGGAAGTCCAATCTCTTTCTATACCGAGCAATGGGGCTACGAGGTCAAAAGAAACATCGACACGGTCAAACGGTTGAACCTGACTGATGTATTGTTTTCTTGTTTGGAAAACGCCGCGCGCTTCTACGTTCCATCATCATCATGCCGGGTTATAGGAACTTGGGGAATTTTATACGACTTGCGGGATAACCAGGACGTAGGTCGATATGTATATTGAGAGTTCACTGAATTCCAGTGGGCGGAAAAGAGAATGAAAGGGCCACAAAGATTGATATAACGCCCCTAGGCGTGGGATTGATGTAGTAACGAACGAACTTTGTTATTAGGGTCCCTATGGCAGAAATATACAGAGTTATAACTGAAGAAATTCCAGAATTATTCAGTTATTTAGATCATAATATTATCGAAGATAATAATAATAATAATATTTATTTGCCAAAAACAACTACAGCAACCAATATCAATATTACAAATAAATAGAGAGTTAGGCACATGCAGCATTGCTCTGTATCATAGTTGAGAGAAAAGAGAGAAAAAGGGGAAAGGATTAGAGAAGAAAAGGATGAAAGTTATCACTTGATATACATGAATTTTATATACTAACAGTCTTTAGTCAAAAATAAATAATCATGCGTAAAGTCGTTTATTCATGTGATCATAACTAACAATGTTTTTGTACCGACAATTATAGTTTCTCTGGAAGAGAAACTATGAAGGATGTTGGATTGAGCAGGCATAACTGAAACCGAAGTCATGGAAATCGTGTTCCACAGCTGTTATAAATTTTCAGTTAACGTTTCTGTTTCGATTTGATGTCGATTGTAAATGCGAATTATTTTCCAGAAATATCAAGTTTTTATATTTCCATTTGCGTAACGAATGAGTATCACACATTGTTGATACTGAATTCCTTACCGGTTCATCAGAATTTCCCGAACACCGAAAACTAACTCGAACAGAAACACGTCAAAAAAAATCCAGAAATCATATTCAACCAAATTCAAACAAACCGAATGTTGTTTACTTTCAATTCGAGTAAATGAAATGTATTTTCCGCAATGCCCTTTGTGTATCTGCTGTGTCTTGGGGCGTTGCTTTTCAAATGAGATACAGTCCACAAGAGACATTTTCTTTCCATTTTCAGAAGCGGAAATTGAAATTTTTTCAAATAATGTTTGTTTTACCAGACTGTTCGCGTGATGTCATTTTTTTCATGGATTGTTGGAAAAATTTTGCTACATGTTGAAAGAATGTTGATTTATAAAAATCGAAAAGAATGTTTTCAATAATCGTGTGAGAAAATATTTGTACTTTTTCTGTACTGGTTTTAAAAACACTCAGCTTCTGATGTAATGAACTTTGTGAGTGTATTCTTCAGATACATGAAAAACATCTTTTCTGCAACCATCGGGAAAGTACTTACTTCCTGGATACTTTTTCTCTGAGAGAGTAGCATTTTCCAGCATATTCCGGGAAGTACGTACTTCTTGAGAAAAACCATATCGTTGTTGTTACTGTACATATGAAAATCTTAGTAGGTATGATTTTGAGAAATGCAGTTGTTCATTACCAAACCAGTTTTTTGGCCGAAAAATTTCCGAAATGGTAGACTAACTTCAGCCTTGTTTTTTATTAATTTCTTGGGAGCTGCCTGACTTGTCCATTTCTTCATAGTCTCCAGAAAACACTGCAGCCTCTTGGGCTTATTGCGTTCATTCTGCCATATTTTCATGATACCCATTCTATCAATCTCGTACCCTCTACTAGTTTGTACAGGTTCCGTGTTAGATTTTTGTCATATTCTTCTGGACATAATTTTATATGTCCATATATTGCTTGCCTCCTATGATTCAGTGCCTCATATTTGCAGCTAAGCTCTCCGTTGTACAGCCCCATTTTGTTCGGATGTCCTCTAAAGGGACATTGTTTGGTTAGTAGCCCTGTAATTGTTTTGAGCCGATCCTTTTGAAGTAGTTCTTCCGTTCTTTTCTCAGACGGTTTCCCATTGAAGGTTTTGCTGTGTTGTTGTTGCCAGGTACTTTTGCACAGTACTCTATATGCTTCTCATTGGTCCATGTTCTGATCTGGTTTCGTGCCAATGATTTTGGTATCCCTAGAGCTGGTTCAGGACCCATGTATGAAGTTGATGGTCCCTTACTTACACATTCATCAGCTTTATGATTACCTATGATTCCTGAATGCCCTGGCACCCAGTACAAAGTTAATTTGTTCCTGTTTGCAAGTTCATTCAGTTCTTCACGGCATTTCCAGACCAGTCTCGATGTCACCTTCAAGTTTGTCAGAGCCACAAGTGCGCTCTTACTGAAATATTGATCCGCTCATTTCGTTGAGGTCTCAATTCAATAAGTCTTGCACACTGCAAGATACATACACTTTCGGCTGAAAGACGGATGTGTATAGACCTAGCGGATATGTATAGTGTAAATTTCTATCCGCTCGGTATATTCCAGGTCCCGTTCCCTGTTTGGTGTTATTTTCAAACATTTTTTCGGGTTGACCAATGGTCGTCCACTCTTCACGGCCTATAATTTTGGTCGTGAAGGTTAAAGGTCGATGTCATATGGTCCGTACACATATTTAATATATGCTCCTCCACTTGATCTGAAATTTCTATTTTGTCCGATCCTTTATAGCTCGGTGGATTTTCCAGTCCTAATTGGTCCATCCTAGCCTCCCCCATTATAGAAAAGTGTGAAGGAGGTAGTTTCAGGAGTATCTCCAATGCAGCTGTTGCTCCCGTTATTCCCAAACAGGCTAGTTTTTGCACTCTGCATAATTTGTTAATAGCGGTCACCTTCTCTATCTTTGGTCACCAGACCAGAGATGCGTATGTTATCAAGGGTTTAACCACCATTATGTATAGACGATATACCATAGTTGGTTTTAGCCCCCATGTTTTCCGTAGGTGCGTCTGGCCAGCATAGGTGCTACCTCCGCTTTCCTCTTCATCCTATCCAAGTGTTGGTTCTAGGTCAGTTTGGAATCTAGAGTCACTCCCAGATATTTGACCTTCCCCGACACTTGTATTTCTCCACCTCGAAAATTTAGAGGTCCAAGACCCTCCATTTTAGTCCTCTTGGTGAATGCTACTATGGTCGATTTAGATGGGTTTATGTTGAGCCCTTCTTCCACAGTCCATCTTGTTATTATGTTTATGGCCTGCTTCATGCATCACTTCACTACATTAATGTATTTACCCTGGACTGAGTCATCTGCATAGCCCATTGCTTTGTACTCATTGTGGTCTGGGAGACATAGTAGCTCGTCCATTGTAAGGTTCCACAACAGGGGGGAACAGCCCCCTCCCTTGAGGACAGCCCCTTGCTACCCGTGCTACTACTGTTTCCCCCAAAATGGTTGTATATACCAATCTTCCCCTAAGCATGCAGTCTGTCCACCTGCAGCTTGTCTCGTCGATCCCTCTTCTCCTTGATGCCTGGATGATTGATTCCAACGTCGTATTGTTAAATGCCTCCTCAATGTCCTGGGTCCATGTGGACCCAGCTCAATTTCTGGAATATTGGCAATAAAAATAAATTCACATTTTCGACCTCCGACCTTGTCATAAAACATGCCCATATCATCAGTGACTTTTAATCTACTCAGTACCTACACTACCTGGCCAATACAACTCACATTTAAATTTTCCACCAAAATTCATTGCCTTCAACATCTTTTGAGTCTATTCCTGTCCGGCTAGATTTGATGAAACTACTTATTCGCAAAGAAGAGCCACACAGTGAAGGACCTGACAAAATTTCTAGTGAATTTCTACGACTGTCAAACAAGCATTGCCTCTCGCCTCTCACACATAATATGATCAATTCATCATCTGAAAAAGGCTGTGTTTCCCAGCAGTGGAAGACATTAGTTGTCTTCTACGGCTGGGAAACACAGCCTATTTCAAATGATGAATTGAATATATGTGTGAGAAGCAAAAGACAATGCCTGATTGACAGTACAATTCCACTAAAGATTTTGTCAGGTCTTTCAGTGTAGCTATTCTTTGCTCTTCTTTGTCTTCGAGAGTGAAGAGCTCCCCGCAGATGTGATAGTGTGTAGCTCTTCGAAACTCAACTTCTTGCTCTGCATTCATATCGATATCATATGGAAACCAATACACCGTAGTCAATCTTCAGCTAGTTGACCCATTCCATCAGCAAACTATTGGATAACAGCATACAATCCTCTCCACGATATGCCCTATAGAAGGATAGAGTGTTGTCGTATGAGCACTTCAAGTAGTAACCCACAGTTGCCGGAATATGATGTTAAGGTTTTTCAGAGTCATTAGTGGGATTCAAAACGGATTCCAAGTCGGCGTATACGATAAAGGGAGCCTTTTCTTTATTTTTCTTGAACTCCAGAAAGTTTTCAACTTTCTCAGGCATCTTGATGGCTGTTTCATTGATTTTCTGACAATCCTCAGTATGTTTCTGTAGTTTTTCTTGATATCGAAAGTACTGTAGGCAGCGATCACAAAAGTACTTTTGATCATCTTCTTTACTCGATTGCTTCGATAGGAGCCTTGATGAGTTCTTTATCCATACGTAGTGATAGCGAACTTGAGTTTCACATTCATCATAATTATCTTGAGTCAGCAGTAAATTCACATGTCTATTTTTATTTTCCTCTGTGAGATATAAAAGTATTTATTTTGAAGGAAAATTAGGGACAACACTAGCTCTAATTTCATTCTTCATCGTGATGGACAAACTAGAGTTTGATTGATTGTTTTGCAGAGAAATTCTTATTCAGTCAATCTGAATCAAAAAAGTAAATATTTCCAAACTATTTGTATTCACCTCAATTTCTGTATCTATACATATGTCTTATACTCTTTCTAGAAACTTCAACGAATAAAAATATACCGTAGAACTTATTCGTCTTGGTGAAATCATTTATGTGAGCGATCTGTTCATATTCTCGCAAAATGAATTTATATTGCAACTTTGTGTCAGTTCGCTCACATGTTGTCTCTCCTTCGAAATTGCCTGTTTGCCGTAAATTCTATTTCCCAGATAGAGTGGCTGTAAAGGTACAGCTATCGAACAGGCACTTTTTCATCGGGAGCAAAAGATATAGCATTATCCATAATATGAAATTCAAAACAAATATCGGAAAGAAATGCTCTTAGTACACAAAATAGTATTTTTGAGATGGAAAGGTTTTGCCTTTCTACTTCTCCATTTTTATACAAAAATTTTTTATGAATCAATGTTCATATAAAAGTAGTTGTTTTCAATTTTTTGTGTAATTCATTGTTTATATGAAAGTAATAATTTCGAAAAGGCTTCCTTTCAATTAGTGTCTGAAAACTCATTCTTTGCACCATCTACACACCTTCGTGTAAAATTGATTTCGAAATCTAATGCTTCCTTATTTCTTTGGAAGATTTCCATATTTCTTGTATAATGATAGAGAAGCCAAAAACTTTCCTTCCCAAAAATTAAACTCTCCTTAAAATATATCCTTCTCAATTCAAGCAGAATATATCTCCAGTGTTTATCCCCAATTCATTTTTTTGAAAAAGTTGACCATAAAATTATTATAGTCGACGTAAACGATATTGTGCATAATTAAAGTTGTTGGCACTCTCAAAGGCCAAAAAACCCAATACAATGAAATGAACCGTCTGCGAACTAGTCCACGTGGACTGCAGAATTGGCGGTTTGTATTGGATAATTGTTACTAACCGAGTTTTATGATTGGCTGAAGAATCATGAAATTAAATTTGAAGTCATGTTAGGGTGACGAATAGAAATCGGGGAATGCGGGGATGGTTATCGCCATCGTGTTATCCATGTTTATTCAGGAACTAGTCGCGATTTGAGTGTTGGAGTTCGATATTGGTGCAGTTACAGTTACTGAAATGTTTGTTATCTCTTTAAAATGTGGCGTTCTTGGACAAGTACACTAATGGTAATGCAGACTTTTTCCAGTAGTGATTCCAATAGCGATTGTGAATAAAAGATACTTGTGAATGAGATTCGGATGCATTTGAATATTGAAACACAGAGAGTGTGTTTCAATGTGTATAAGAATCTACATCTCAACTTTCCTTTCTCAACTGTACGGAGAATAGTCGAAAACAAAGCTTATGAACGCAAGAAGCGATGTGATACAGGATTACCAGAATCTACGGATGTTCATCTAATAAAATCATTAAAAAAAAGAATATACGACTGTTACAAAAATAATGAGATTCTTACAACTGAAATCATAAGAAATAAATTGAATACTTCCGGCCATAACGTGAGCTGCTGTGACAAAACTCTTCAGATTTGGATGAAGAAACTAGGATTTAGATTTGAAATAATAAACAAACGCCAAGCTGTTATGGAAAGCAGATGAATGGTGAAATTGCTTAGCAAATATTTAGAACAAATAAATGAAAGTAGACAAGAACAACGGCAAATTTTCTGTTTGGACGAATCTCGGTATGACACTCACGACACAGTTAGGAAAGGGTGGATGGTTCGAGAATGTGTACGCCTAACATGCCTGTAAACAAAGGATCGCGACTAATCATTGTGCATTGTGGAGGAAGTGAAGGATGGGTTCCCAATTCTTTTGAAAATTATGTGAAAAAAACTTGAGGACTGCAATGTTGACTATCATAAGAACATGGAAGAGTCAGGACTGGTGACAGGTGAATTGCTATTTACACAGCGTCTCTCAACGATAAAATTTATTAACAATAAAAAACAAAAACGCGAATAAAAAATTACCGATTAGCTACAGAGAGGTTTCAGTTATCGATACGAATTTCCAGAAGGGACTGAATGGTTCGGTTGAAAAATATGTTCCAACCCTTGAAAATAATCTTCACTGACAATCGTCGGTCATAAAGAATCAACCACTTAACCATAATTCCACTAGACTCGATAAGGGTGTTACAGATTGTAAAATAAACAAAACATTTGGTTGTTTCTTAAGAGTTGTCCTCAATGCTTTTCGAAGAAAACGTGATATAATTTACTAACTACATGAAAGTTATGAAAAATACATGTCCTAACAAAAATCAGTAAAAAATAAAATGTTCTTAATTTAAGTAGTTATAGGAGATACCCTACAATAGAAACTGCGAATACTCAGGCATCAGTTTTTTCTAAGAAGTTCAATGTCACAAAACCGGACATCACAATGTCAGGGCTCACCATTCCGCTAAATACGTTGGTTAATTGATGTCAGTTTAGATACCGATATGTTTTGGCACAATCACATTACTGGAATAGCAAAGTCAGCTTATCAAAAACTCAGAACACTATTTTGAATTAGGAAGTTCGCACCTTAGCAACTCAAATTAAACCATCAAAATATTCATTGCTCGTATATTTGGAGTTCTACCCCCAAGCATATCCTGAGGCTGCTAGATTCTATCTAGAAAAAAGCCATCGGCCCGATTGGAACATTAGAAGAAATCTTGAATATCGAAATATTGAAGTTAGTTTGGGAACTGGTCTTTTCTATAGATGTTTGACTGACTTAGTCCCTCGATTTTACTCAGAATGATATATCTGTATTTCAGAAGTATCTGGCAAATAGGAACTCTTTTACATTAAACTTCGGAAGACAGTTTTTGTAAATGAATATAATCTATAGAGACCTACTTTTTCACAGGCCTCGCCTTTGGAGCGTTCTATTAGCAAAATTAATAATTCAAATTAAATTCCTAATAAAAACTCTGCTCATAACCATAAAACATTTTTGTTATATGGCTTTGCTAGTATAGATTCCATTCTGATCCTCAATAATTGTCTAATATATCATTATTTTCGAAACACGTCTCACCAACCAATGTAATGTCACTGGGAAGTGATCTTATCTAAACTTATCGATGAACTCATCCTTCACGGTTAGACATGTTTTAAGGTCTTTGTCAATCTTGAAACGACAATGAAATCACATCGCCGAACGAGCTGAGGACTATCCCAAAATTGAGTTTGAGAAGTGTTTCAAGGATTGGAAGAAGCGCTGTTACAAGTGCATAATATCTAATAAAGACTTTTTTGAAAGCGACAATATCAATGTAGAAGAATTAATAAATATTTTTTTTGAAAAACCAAAAACTCCTGTTATTTTCTGAACATAACTCTTATAGTTATTTACGATCTATATTGAATTACTCAACACACGAATTGACTAATTTTTTTCAGTCATTTGCATTTACATGTGCCTGAGGGAGCAACCCCTAAAGATGGACCCAGTGCAGGATGTACAATTGTAACAGCTTTACTGTCTTTAGCTAAAGGACAATCAATAAGACAAGATGTTGCTATGACTGGAGAGATATCTTTAATGGGAAAAGTTTTACCAGTTGGAGGTATCAAAGAAAAAACAATTGCGGTAAGCATTTTATACTTTTTTGTAGAATGTATACGGAGTCGAATATTGTCACTTTGACCAATATAAATTTTCATGACAGGAGTGCCAAATTCATAGTTTTTCATCGAACTTTCTGGGTAATTCTCTCCCATAATATGAAAAAACATCCATGGAAAACTTATTTTTTCACATTTTTGAAGGTGAAGATTCCCAGTAAGGTCCATCAAAAATTCTGAATTTTGTTTAATATCCTCAGTTCATGTAATACGCTTGATATTTTTCATATATCAAAAGTAGAATGAAATCGGTTTCTTCATGTTTGGATAGAGCTTAAATTTATCCAAAAAACATCTAACTGAAAATATGTGGAGCAGGTCGAACTCAATTCAGTCATTTACAGCTTGGAAAATTAATTCACTTTATCAATAAAGTTTCTCCTTACAGAACAAATTAAAGATTTTCTTTCATGAAGATTTAAGTTTCTTAACTTTCAAGGTTCTGCAACAATTTTTATGTCACACTTCGGGAGTCAGTAGTACAGCCTCTTTTTTCTGTTTCTTTAACTTTCAGTTCTGAAATGTGCTTTACATTTTTAAAAATAGTTCAAAAACTAATTGAAACTAGTATGAGGATTTTTTAATAGAAACATAAAAATTGATTTATAACGTGAAATATTTCTGAGAGAAATAAGTTTTTTGACCGTGGTCTGCAGGTTTTTATGCCTGACGTTTCGTCTACTACGGCGGTAGGCATTATCAAAGGCGATGAGGTAACATTCAGAGTCCTCGAGTTGTTGTTCTTGACGCAGAAACTACAAGGCTGGTATTTGACTCCGGTTTTACCTATTGGGACTCTTTTTGTTCAAATCACTTCAGTATCGAACAAAAGTCATTTTTTGTGGAAGAAACCAGAGTTTTTTTATTTTCCTCTTTGAAGGACCGGAACAGAATTGATTCATTATGTCTGTGAACTTGGTACCCTTCATAATGCATCATTATGAAGTCATTAATGAATCATTAAAGGCAAAATAGGCTGAAATGGATATATACCTACAGTGTGTAAAAACCAAATGGAATAATTTCATTATTTCTCTTACTGTACATATTTTTAAAAAATCCCGAAATATGTCAAATTTAAATTATAATTTGATATTCTTCAACGTAAAAATGCCACCCCTACCTCCAACCCCTTTCGAATGACAGGTACAACCCTGAATTTTTAAACGGGTAGTATAGGTTTGTGATATATCGTTTGAAAGGTCTCTTCATTCTCTATTCAAAAATGTTATCGCTTTCAAGTTTATTGCAACAATTAAGATAAAATAAATTAAAATCATGTAGTTACCGAAATTTGATAAAATGGAATGCAAAACGTAATGAAATGTAGACAACGAAAAAGAGCTATGGATGTTAACGAAGTAGATGTTCAAAATATTTACCGCGAACGTCTTGGCAATATCCTAATCTCAAATGAAACTGTCTTCTAACATTATTTAACATATCAGACGTGATCGACCTAATCGCGAGCGTTATTCGTTCTTTTGAGTCATTCAAATTTGAAAGTTTTGTTTTGTACACATTGCTCTTTACATATACCTATAAAAAGAAATCTAATGATGAAAGATCAGGTGATCGAGTTGGCCATTCAATCGATCCTCGCTTCCCTATCCACCGAGGTATTGCCGGACATATCGTATTCACTGGAATTTGAGGGTTTCCTGGATCAGGATATAATTTTGCTAAATTTGGAATGACATCATATTGAAGTAGTGCCAAATAATTGTCGCCATTCAAGTTACCCTCAATGAAAAAGGGACCAATGATATGGTTTCCTACAATCCCTGCCCAAATATTAACCTTTTGATGGTATTGCGTGTGTTCTTCTCTCATCCAGTGAGGATTTTGGGTTGACCAGTAGCCGCAATTTAACCGATTAGCATGACCATTGAGAGAAGACGTACACATCAGAAAACATAACGTCTTCTAATTGGATGATATTGTTATCCAACATGTCCATCATTTGCTCACAAAAATAAGTTCTTCTATCAAAATCGTCTTCCATGACCTCCTGAGTAGGTATCATTTTATAGGGATCCATTTTATTTCCTTTTGATATGTATCGATGTATGGCTAGCATTGAATGTAGAGAATGCCTGTATACTCGATGTATGCGTGTTTTCCTCAAACTCAAGCATCACATATAATTTGAGTTCATCACTCATTGCATTGGCAGCTGCCTCACATGATCAAACTTACGAAACTGCTACTCTATTTTGCTTATTGTTCCTTGAGATATGGGCGGTAAATTGGAAAATTTCTCATGAAATGGGAGAGCTACTTCCTGTTGTGTTCGGGTTTCATCTCCGTAACCAATCATTCATAAAACTGTTATTTTATGCATTTTCGTTAATCTTACCATTTGTTAGACTCGAAGTTAATGAACTTTTGACTTAAATGAAAATAATGACAACTAAAGTCGTAACATACAAATTATTTTGACAAGGCGTTTTAAACTAAAGTTGCCACGGAAATTATTTAGAGTTTTTTAAAGGATACCATCTAAAAAGAACATTGCTATGGTTTTTGCTTACTTTCTTATTATCTATACCTCAACATGAAATAAGTTTTGACATATTCAAAAAACACGTGTTTTTTGAATACGTTAGTTATGGATTTTCATCAAGGATCGATCGGCCAATTCCATCATATACAATAAGTTTTGAGTATAATGAGTAAGTTTTAAGTGTATTTTATCGAATTTCGGTAACCACATGATTTTATTTTATCTTAATTGTTGCAATAAACCTGAAAGTGATAATATTTTTGAATAGAGAATGAAGAGACCTTTCAAACGATATATCACAAACCTATACTTCCCATTTGAAACATTGGGGGTTGAACCTGTCATTCGACGGGGGTTGAAGGTAGGGGTAGCATTTTTCCGTTGAAATATGTCAAATTATAATTTGAATTTGACGTGTCTCGGAATTTTTTAAAATATATACAGTAACCGAAATAATGAATTTATTCCATTTGAAGAATTCATTATACATACATAATGTATCTCTCTTCAGGATGTATTATGAATACCAAACAATTTGCACAAATTTTATATTTTCCATTGCACAGTAGTTATGATATAGGCTACTCATTGATTTTTAAAATGAATTCTTATTTTTTCAGGCAAAACGATCTGGCATCAAATGTATTATTCTCCCAGATGAAAATAAAAAAGACTTCAATGACCTGCCCAAGTTCATCACCGAAGGATTAGAAGTTCACTTTGTATCTAACTTTAATGAAATCTATAATATTGTTTTCGAAGATACACAACCTCGGCTGAAAATATAGATTTTTTGTTATTTTTCTTGTTATACTTATACGAATAGAAGTGTTTGTTTTTTATCCACATTTGTATTAAAAGATTATTGAAATTTTATTTTCAACTTTACTTTCCTGAATAATTTTCTTGAGTTTATTTTTGAATGAAAAGAAAAATTTATCAGAAGATAAAATGGAATGAAAGTAAACAAAGACATTTGGTTCAGTTTTGGTTTCATAATTTATTAAGTCAACAAATATGCCTAAGTACAGTAATTCTTTGTTTAAAAACCAAAGTTCATCATGGATATATATATATATGTATGTA
>WOGR01003156.1:0-16263 GCA_015342045.1 Leptinotarsa lineolata
AGATGTTAGTGAGGAGCAGGGTGAACGTTTTCACCAAGATATTAAATTAATGGAAAAACGTTACTAGAGCCGCTGGAACATCAACATGATGGGAGACTACTGTTGGTCACTTCACCGTGAAGTTCAACAAGCGACTCATCACAGGTAAAGCTACACAAGAAACTTCAAAGAAAACAGAGAAAGGAAGTATAAACCAATTCTATCTGACTAGTGAAACCTACATTACAACACTGTATCATTATTTCAAGTAACCTACTGTAAATAAAAACCATGATAGTGATTTATCATAGTGTTTCATTAGTTTTACTATATATCGTACAGATTTTAAATTATATAAAAAAGTCAATTTCTAAAAACTATGGGTGATACAAAAAACTAAGTCCAGATTTGCATTCAGCACACAAAAGTCTATAAAAATCAGCTATTAAAGTAAATGAAGTTTTCGAGGAGAACATTTTTTTGTTGGCCTATGTATTTTATGGCGACGATCGCGACTAGGTTGAATGACGTCCGCTGCCAGTCGTTCTGTGCTAAAATACGCAAAAATTCAATGAACTATTTCTCAGTATATTCATTGATGCATTTCCAAAATTCTTCCACTGACTAAACTGTTTGATGAGTCTTATTCAAAAAAGAAACTTCAATGTGAGAGTACCACTTGAAAGTTTAAAAAACCGCGACAAGTGTTTTGCTATACAATAGCATCTTCAGGCGTAACAATACTAAGTATTTGGTATAGCAAAACAAGTGTCGTGGTTTTGTAAACTTCCAAGTGGTAATCTCACAGTAAAGTGTGTATCGTCCGAAAAGAGGGGAAAATGGATAAAATATCGAGATTTTCTCTTCAAACTCCGCAGACTCTATTCAGAGCACTCTGTCAAGATGATTGTTTCGATTATTGGAGTCCTTGGTGGAATGATGTCCTTTCTACTCTCGAATATCAAAATTATTCCGGCTTGCCGCACTAAGGCAGAAATCTTAGCCGGAAAAATGCAGAAGGCTATCATTCTCAGGCCCATGATCACTTAACCCACGCAGTGGGGGGTGGTCGTTCATTGATAATGCAGGCGCGCTCTTCCAAATGTATCGTGGCTTTGGGGGATAAGGCCTGACCAGTGCAAACTTCGATGAAAAAATAATAATAATAATGATGAATCTTCATTTCCCGTTCACAATTATATGTATGGGAATTGTCAACCATAATTCTAAGGGTTATTGAAAGTATTGAAAAAAATAATAACAAACTCTCAGATATCATAAAACAACATCAAAATGTGAGACAGTTCAAAAAACACTTGAAACATTTTTTATTGGAGAAACTAAACATCCCAATAAAAAATGTTTCAAGTTTTTTTTGAACTGTTTCACATTTTGATGTTGTTTTATGATATCTGAGAGTTTGTTGAAAATTCGTGGAACTATGTAATTGGGAGCAGTATTCACTTTCGGAAATGTAATATACATGGATTGTTTAGGTCTAGTATTATCACAATAAATATCTTCTTCGATTGGAAAAATACAAACAACTATATCATAAATGTAAATACATGGAAGAGGTAAAGTTCCGTACATTTTGAAAATAGGTTTACATGAGTCCCTTAATGGAATAAGTATCAAGGTACGCAATATACGTTTTTGACTAATGAAAACATCCCATGCTGGGATAGAATTTTCCCAATTTGGGTGTAGTGAATTACCAGTAACTGTTCCTTATTGAGAAAATGGCAAGTAGTTTATTACAGTGGATTATCCAACTGAACAAGTCATCTTAATATACCCCAAAAAATCTGACAGATTCTTGATTGTTTGTCACTAACACAATTCTTAAAAATTGTTAATTTGTAAAATTGGTTGGGAAAGAAAGTCACTAGTGATTTTCTACTGCTCCATCTTGATACAAAAAAATGTGGGAATCTTCCAAAGAAAGGAAGGAAGCAACTCTAAACATACAGATGTGTAGATCATGCAAAGAAAAACTGTCAGACACAAAATGGAAGAAAAACCCCTTCTGAAACAGCTACTTTCAAGATGGAGTAGTAGAAATCGAAAAACTTTCTTTCCCAAAAATCAATCACTCCTAAAAATACAATCCTTTCAATTTAAAATTGGTTGATTTTGTGGACTAATGAATAGGTATAATTGAAAGTGACGCTCATTGTTATGTGTCAATCTGTCATTCATTATTCATTTTTGAAGGAATAAATTCTGTTCGTCTATGATATGAAGTATTGTGAGAACTCTTCAATGACAGAAATGAGGTTACTCTCCTACGTGTCACTAGTGAATTTTTCATTGCTTTCCGACGATTATGGAAACGTACAACCTCTATTTTTTCCGTATTGAGAAATAAAGAACGTTCTTTGAAAACATTTGATATATCAGTTAGTAGATTAGTGTGAGATGAACACAACACCAATGGTAAATCATCTGCGTACGCAGAGTGATGACAACTTTATAAAATGCAATCCATCTGATTGATATACAAAATAAACAACACAGGTCCCAAGACGAACCCTTGCGGGACGCCCATATCAACATCGAGAAATTCAGATTTTCCATTGTATTTTATATTATTTGTGTTGTGAGTTTATTTGTGAGTTTATTTGTGTATATACATATTGTTTCTTGCCCGCCAGAAATTATTCAACCAATTTCAGTGGGAGACCCCTCAAACCATATAATTCTGAGAATTCTTATAGTTTTCCGTAGTTAACACAGTCAAACGCTCACCTAAATCACAGAAGATTGCTGCTGGACACTCATCAGCAGAAATATGTTCGATTATTTGGTTGAAAAAAAATAATATAGCGATTGACGTTGATTTTCCGCTGTGGAGTCCATGTTGTTTATCCGATAAAATACAGATGGCATTGTTATCGGTCTGTAGTTTTCTAATAATATAGAATAATTTTTCTTGACTTTTCCAAGATCATGAAATTTCTCCAATTTAACTAGTTCCTAATGATGCTAATTTAATTAGCAAAACGTGCGTCGAGAAATAGTGTTCTAGTTCTGGCATGGAAAGAGTTCTTGCGTAACAGTTTTTGGGGTTATAAAAGATAAAATACCCCCCAACAAGATACCTTTTGATAGCTCTGTAAATACTCTGTAATCTGCAGATATACTAAGATACAAACTTTTCCTCATAACTCAGTCAGAAGAACCGACAAAGTTTGATCGATCGTTCCGGAACCCACTTCTCCAGCGAAGATTATTCAAATGACAAATTCGGTTGGTTTACAAAATTAACTCCAAATATTTACTCCGGTTCGACAATTATCGATCACCGAATCCGTCATTTCCATAATCCTCGCGCCTTTCCCCTTCCTCATACATCACCGTCGATGAGTAACATATTTTCCAGAAAGTTTCCGGAAAGCAGTGCCTCCAATAACTCACCATCCCATTGTGAAATGTGTCACAAGAACGACGACGTTCTCGTCTCTCGTCGATTGTTTCAGTTGAATACAAACAACCTTCATGTCCATTCCAGAAGAATTAGTTATTCTGAGGGTGGAGTTTCTGTGATGAAAACTGTAAGTCGCCGAGTAATCCAGAGTGTGCCAGTGGTTGTAGTTGGATATCCAGAATGGAAAGCGGCACTTGTTCGCTGGGGGAGCTGAAATGATTGGAGTAGAACATTAGTCCGGTGCACGAGTGCCTTTATATCGAAAATGTAACTTCCAAGAGCGAAAAGCAAGAACCGAGGGTTATTCGATTCAAAATAGCATCTGGAAACATTATAATTCTTTCGAAAAGGGGCCGGCAAAAACTGGAAAATTTATAAACAATTGAATATTTTAGCGCGCTGGTTTTTCAAAAATCTCAAAAAACTGACAAAATGTTTGAAGCTTTCGCGGCTGAGATTTTCAGTGTGACTATTTTTCGGAGTTTATTTCGGAATCAATTGCTTTCTGCTTTGTTTTGGGAGATTTCCACATTTTTTGTATGAAAATGGAAAAGTAGAGAGCCAAAACATTTCTTTCCCAAATACTTGCACGTATTTGTATTTGATTGTTTTATTTCAGCCAACTAGATACTCTACTGATTTGATTATCTTTTAATAGTATTAGAACCCTGACTAATCTCAAGGTTTTCCTCCATGTTACTCCATGTTATTCATAATTAGAAAGTTTTCAAGGCGCATCTTCACTATTTTCTCTATCTTTTCGCTAAACTAGGTAGGTATTAGCGATATGAACTGATAATTGGATGCATCACCTTCATTGTCACCCTAATGGATAGGGATAACTACAGAAGTTTTAGGAGTTTTCAAGAAGTAAGGGAAAGTTCAAGATCTGAACGTCCAAAAATCTACCGTAAATTTTTGGACCCAATTATCACTTACCACACGGTGTGGGGAGTGGTCGTTGGTTGATAATGCTGGCGAGTCCTCCCGAATGTAACGGGGCTTCGGGAGATAAGGCCTGTCCAGTGCATACTACGGTGTGAAAAAATAATTTATTTTCCAAGAGACAAAATATTGAATTGGAATATCCAAGCCCAGAAAAGAAACATAGAATGTAGATTTAACAAGTTCAGGGATGACCACTAACACCTGAGGCCTTTGGTGAGTTGCGTCACCACTTACCCGTGCAACTGGTGCAAAACCGAACCGGCTATGCGTTCAGAAGATTGAACGGCGTGTACACAAGATGGAGGCTAAGATCACGTTGGCGGATAACAGGACGGCCAACAGGCCGACGTATCCATCACACTTTGAGTCAAGGCGTGCTGCTGACCACCAAACAGCACTGCCTTGATAAGATACGAATGCTAGTGGCTGCTAAGAAGTCACTAGTGAGGTGAGCGAGAAGTATCGCGAAAAACCGTAAGTTCCGCGAGAAACCTTCTTGCTCATTCCAAGAATGACGAAAAAAGTTTGCTGTCGTCAGCAAAGCAATAATTGGATTTATGGTTTTTTCCATAATTAAAAATCAATAACAATATCATCAACTTTAGGTTGATGATGGCCACTATCTTGCACTGACGAGAGTCCAAATAGCCCGAAACCGGTCTGCAAGTGTGCCCGTTCCTATAATTGACAATCTATTCCAGCAGTTGTATCGCCAACAGCATATGTAGGAAATACTTCTGTGAAGCTTCCTGCACTGACACCTGTTGGATATAATCCAACGCCTTCGTGATATTAGCCAAGGGAATAGTTGTTTTCTGATAGGGATTAGTCCATAAACCTACAGTGTAGGTAAGTAGAGACTGGCCTGAACAAATTGTTTTTTTAGTTAATTTAGTTAATTTTATATATGTGAATGCTCAAAGAATTTACGTTTGAATACGTTATCAAAATGTTTTTCATGATTTTTTATATTATTTCAGGTAGGTATATGAGTTTTAATTGATGTTCATGAATAAAAATACATATATGTCTGTTATCGAAAAATTGTTCATTTGAAAAAATTACTGATTTCTTTTTTATGAAAAAAACACTACAAATAATAATTTAAGGTTGATAAATACATTTTAATAATGAGACGTTTTTTTTAGAATTGATTTATTTCTTAAAAATGTTTCATTTCAATCAGGATTGTATGCCCAACATTGTTTGAACAATGCTTGTAACATATTGTCCGATGTTATTGAGCTTATTAGCTATCGTAGGGAGATTTCCATATCTTTTTTATATCCAAGTATAAAAACCTGTTCTTATTTTTGAATCAATGGAAGTCAGAAATTATCAAAAATTATTATTACGTACCTTTTGGTGATTAGAAATACCAAACAAATACAAACAGACTTTGGAAAAGATCATCGTTTGAAAAATGAAAAAAGCTCAGGTTTTCAATATGAAAAATATACTTGATGAAAATCAACAAAAATCAATTATTTAACAAAAACATGGTTAGTTGAAAAACTGAGTCATATGCCTATTTTTTTTTTCATTAATATCGAATGACACCTCAATCATAATTTTTGTTCTTGATCGATTTGTTTCTGACAAAATGGCCATCGTGGACCAGACTAACATATCGCGACTTGTAAGACGGTTGCAAGTCGCTATTGAATGCCTTGAAAGCGGCTGAGGGAATTTGATATTTGGGGTATTAGGGAAAGTGGATTAACTTTGAGGCAGGGGGTATGTTATATATGGGAGTTCTTTCTTAAAGAACGAAAGAATGGTTTATTTTCTGCGTAAGTGATAAAAAACAGTTGAAATCTCGGAATACTTGAGATTGGTGTTCCTTTGAGTAATCTGTTGATGAAAACTCATTTCAGTTGTAATGATGTCACTTAAATTGAAGTTTTTGTAGATTACACTACCTAAGCAACATAATGTGAAGGCATGAATTATATAGGGTGTAATATAAGTACGTTAAAATATTCAAGTGACGTATTCCTGGTACAATTTTAAGAAAAAAGTCTATATGAACTTGTGTCCGAAAATGCTTCGCTTCAGAGATACAGGGTGTTGAAATTTGAATTTTTGACTATCAAGGTTGCAAGTTATGTTTGTGTCTCCAATCAGGCGGATGGCTCATTTCTGGATGGAATCTAGCAGCTTCAGGGTATGACTAGGGGCGGAGCTCCAAAAGAAGGTCTGATCTAAGCTTTATAAAGCATCAAAAGTTGCTGCGGTGTTTACAGTTTTCTGGTTCGGAATAGTGTTCCAAGCTTTTGAGAAGCAGCCCTTGCAATTCCAGAAACATGATTGTGCCCAGACAAGTGTCCATTTTAACACCCAACAGACTTATCGAAGCAGTAAGCGGAATTGTCTGTCTTGACATCATTATATCCGTTTCAGAGACATTCATCTTTTTGGAGAAAACCGATACCTGGGTTTTCGTGGCATTGAATTGAACCTAGTTACTTTCACCCCAATTCGAAATTACTTCTAGATCCTCATCAAGATATGCAACCTCCTGCTGCTATAATATAGTCAGCCAAATCAACTAAAAGTTTTTTCAAATATTTTTCAGGCAAGTAATAGACGTTTGATTCTTCAAATTGACACCTTTTTTATTTAATTTTTTTCGCGAATACAATAATGCGTTGACAACACAACACATTCATGAGTTAACACCGCCGTAGGTGTCATCAGTAGTGTTAGGCTGCATTACAAAGGCATTGCTCTATTGAACTGTACTTAAAGAACAAGCCTGAGTACCATGAGATATCTCCCTTCACGATGGACCGACAGAGAGCCCAGCAATCTATTTGTAGCATATTGTTATAAATCATGCCCTAAAAAAAGTAACGCAGTCCGCCACTGGTAGCCGTAAACCATCTGTGACGTGGCTAAGGGCACGCTCAGCCCGAGTGAAGTTTCGCGAATCTTCGATATTCGTCGCCAGTTTACATGTGTCGAGAACACCGGAAAGTACAGTCCGGTACGCGGAGCGTTATAAAAAGGCGATAGACATTCAAATAGTTTTAATTGAAGTGTTTTGTTTTATCGAAAGTGAAATAAAGCTGAGTTTGATTATTGTTCAGTGTAGTCAATTATTATTGAACCCACAATAAAAACGTAACAATATCACCACTGATGACACCTATGGCAGGCCGAAACAGAGCTGTCTGGTGTTGAATCATAATCTTATGTTTGGGCTTTGATTTTTTAGATAGTTGCTTTGCAGTGAAAACTGCAGTGAAAGATAGAGAACGAAACTCATCGCCTTGAGGACCCTCATTCATCTTTGACATCTGATGATTAAGTTCTCTGTCGATCCCATAGATGGCGCTTCGTCAGGGGGGAGATATCATCGTACTCATTTACATAACATGAAGTTTAAACTTGTTTAAATTTGAACCAGCCATGCATTTTACTGATTTGAGCAGCGTTTTCAATCACGTCATTTGAAAAGTAGTGAAGATTACTTTTTTCTACGGCGAAACTTTTTTCTATCACCAAACATCATTTTTAGATAACTGATCTGTGTCAACATAATAAACTGTTGTTATCATCTCCTCTGTTGGCATCAAAACGGTAAGAGAAATTGTGTCGATAGAGAATATTTTGGAGTTGAAAAATTTGAAAACATTGAGATGATAGTGTATCTTGAAATTTCCAACGTAGGTATATCATTATTATTTTCTCAATTTGGTTTCTCATATTCAATTCTCAATGTTAATACGCTGACCCTTGATGAATATTAATACTGCTTTCCATGGTAATAAAACAATTTTCACGCTATCAACTTTACTGATGACGCGTTTCGTTATACAGTAGCTTCCTCAGTCGAACTGGTACATTAAACTATTCTACAACGCATTTTATACAACAGTAGTTGCAGAACTCAATTTATAATGGTGATTGCAATATAATATTAATTATGGGTAAGCAGGTAAATTTTGGAAATAAGTGGTTGATGACGAATAATCCCCGGAATTTTATGATAATATGTTTGATAAAGGCGAGTGAATAACTTTTTGTTGGTAGTTTAGCAGAGTTTTGATTGGTTTCGTCTATCGATTTTCAGCGATTCCAGCAGTTTGAATTTTTATTTTTTTTCCTTCATGTAATGTGTCGTAGTTCATGTAATCGTGATTGTTCTCTAAAAGTTGGCAAGCATAGGTGAAATTGGTCTTCAGTTCCAAACTTTCTTGTGTTCTGAAATTCTCTTTTTGAAATGTTTAGATGTTCTTTCTATAAAAACATTTGAGGAACATTCACACATTAGCTTTTTGACACCTTGATTCTTATCAGAATTTGACTTATATGTCTATTCAAGTTTTTACCAGTCTATGCTATATTAATGCTCTGTTCTCACATTAAAAATAAAACTAAGAAATAATGAAAACACTACCAACTAAACAGAACATAAACATAGTTTACAAGACTGTTAACTTGGGTAGACATATAAAGAACAAAAAGTCAAACGACAAGAACAACAAATCAGGTGTCTACAAGCCAACATGTGGATCGTGACCAATAGTTTAGATAGGAAAAACGTTTTGAAATTTCAGATCGAGAATTTCAGACCACAAAAGAAGTTTTGAAGAACACCTATGCTTGCCACTTTTAGCAGAACGTTAACGATTTCGACATGAACTGTGACATATTACATAAAGAATAAAAATCGAACCTGCTAAAATACCTGGAATTCAAAGAACGGACACAGTGGAAATTTCTATTAAACGACCAGTAAGTTAATCATACACCTTTTTTAAACTTGTTTTCATAAAATTCCGATAATCAATCGTCATGAACCACTTATTTTAAATTTACCTGCTCACCTAGAATAAATGATTTATTGTTATTTGTATTTTATCTGAATCACAACAAAAAACTAACATGTTTTCTAGAATTTAAGTATCTCCAATGTTTGCATATTCTAAACATTATATTCATATGTATATTGTTTATGAACTTGTAATTTCAACTTTTCCCACTTGTATTGTTTTATACATCTTAAAGATTATTGAATTATCTTTATCTACTTATCATTTGTAAAACCACTCATTGTATACGTTATTTCTTGGTTTCGTCTACCGAACTAAAGGTTTACTGCAAATACACACAAATACTAAGCAAACAAACACAAGAATAATACTGACGGAATGGGACATTCACATCCCATTTTTGACAAATCACTTCGGGTCGCGTCATGTTGAAAGCCAATCTTTCTCGTGTCAGCGAAAATTATCATTTATTATTGTGCCACGCTTCCTTCTGCTGGGAAAACAACGGTTCTTTTATCGAGTCCTTTTGAAGTGGAGGATCACTGCAGTTTTTAATTAACGCTTCGTTCACTTCAATTTTTGACGTTGTTTTGCCGTCCGGCGCCAATTTATCAATAGTTCGCTGCTATTTCGTTTCAGATTCGAGTGAAAAGAATTTGCAAATGTAATTCGATCAACGTACGCAGTAGAATGGGCCGATTCATTTGATGATTTTTTTCTTCAGTTTATGGTTTTAAATTTCTAATCGGGAATACTTTTTTGTATTATTCAGATCTGAATGTGATTCTATTTACATAAACATTACATTTCAAAATGACGTTATATGAATAAGAAGTACCTTTAAATTTATCACAAATACATTTTTTGTCTCTCCTAATATCAATGTGAAATTTTGGTGATGTTATAAAATGTTTCAAGTACACATGCACCCGTTAACAATCCATTTGGAGAAAAATATGTAAAATGAGCAGGTTTTTCTGATTTTCATCTAAATTCGTTCAAAAATTACCTTCATTCTACACAGTAGACACTTCAGCCCAACTTTAGTTTAGCAGATTTGTTGATCTGTCTACTCAAAGCATTCATTATTCAAAAATTCTGGCAGTACATTTATAATTTTTTTTCAACAACTATAAAGCCAGAACACGTCAACTTTGTAAATGATCAACCTCTATGATGTTGCCTCTTTTGTAAATTTTTTTGTTACTCTATTAACTTCTCCTCCATTATGGCACGACCGACAAACTTCATAAAAAATGAAGCACGCGTTGCTATAGGTGTATCAAGTCTAGTGTGTGAAAATCGGAGACGATCGAAAGAAGTAGTTCTGGGGGATATCGACGGGAAAGTAACCTTATCCGGTCTGTATACAGATGATTTAGTACTTATTGGCATCGTAAAATATATCGGAAAGAGGATTCTGAGATGACTCTGAATCACGGTTAGGGTCAGACGACGTTTTTTTTTAATATTTGATGGGATGCAGGCAAGACATGTTGAAACTACAGAATTGCTATCTCCCAAATATTAATATTTGAACGACCATCTTTCGAACTGAGTAACCGAGAAATAACATCGACGTGAAAAATTGGCCAAATATTATTCTTTACTTTTCCGAGTGAAACATTATTATTGAAAAATTTCAATAGCTATTTCACTAACAGTTCAATCAATTCTGCTTTGATATAGTTTTAAAAGTATAAGCATTTCAATTATATATAAACATATCTGGGAACTGCGATCTTCAGGAGTAGCAGAACTCAACTTTAACTTTGAAACCCATAGTTATTTTGTAGCAATCTTTGGCACCAATCTGGATAACATCACAAGATGAAGCACTCTATTCTTCATTAAAATTACGACTTATTTCTCGAATAAATTAAATCTACGCATGTCAACATCGGATTTTCACGTGTCTGTTTCCAATCGCACTTTCACGTGTCCGTTTCGAATCGAATTTTCACGTGGTTGTTTCGAATAGGATTTTCACGTGTCCTTTTCTAATCGGATTTTCGCGTGTCCGTTTCTAATCGGGTTTTCACGTGGTCGTGTTCGTTTTGAATCGGATTTTCATGTGCTAGTTTGAAATCGCATTTTCACGTGTCCGTTTCGAACCGAATTTCTACGTGCCGTTTCGAATCGAATTTTCACGTGTACGTTTCTAATCGGATTTTCATGTGTCCTTTTCTAATCGGATTTTCACGTGTCCGTTTCCAATCGAATTTTCACGTGTCCGTTTCCAATCGGATTTTCACGTGTCCGTCCCTAATAGGATTTTCACGTGCTACTTTTGAATCGGATTTTCATGTGTCAATTTCGAATCAAATTTTCACGTGTCCGTTTCGAATCGGATTTTCACGTGTCAGTTCCGAATTTGATTTTCATGAGTCAGTTTCAAATCTGATTTTCAGTGTCAGTATCGAATCGGATTTTTACGTGTTAGTTTGGAATCGGATTTTCACGTGTTCGTTTCCAATCGGATTTTCACGTGTCCGTCCCTAATAGGATTTTCACGTGCTACTTTTTGAATCGGATTTTCACGTGTCCGTTTCGAATCGGATTTTAATTCTGTCGTCAAAGAGTTCGCCCGTTTGTCATGGGAGAGGTTTTTCCATTTTCCCATAAAATAAACGAAATATCGAATATTTGAAAGTTTTGTCCGTTATTGGGACAGTGGTGGTTTTAATCTCATGGTTTTTTATAGAAAAAAATTGAAAAAACAATGTTTTCACAATCTTGCCTTATTTCCAGAAGAACTGAAAATATTTCACCATTTCAACTTAGGTAACCTCAATAGGAACAAAATATATTATTTTTCTTATAATCTCTGAAATAGTAATAGCAAAGTAAAAACAAGTATTGTTTTTTTTACAAATTCAATAGTTTACAAAGTAATAAAAACTGAAAATATAATTATTATTTCACCAGTGTTTCAATAGTGTAGGAACTATTTGCAAGAAACCTGAACAGATAAGTATATATGATATACTGAAGACATTTTTTCGAAATAGTATGAAAGGAAACGATAAATATTATTAAAGATTCTTCTGTTACTATTCGTAATTGTAAAATCGTTCTTTATGTAATCTGCAGTTCCGTTGGGTGTCATGATTGACTTTCATCTTCGGTGTCATCCTATTTTAAAAACTCTCCATATGATAAAGCTTCTAAATGGTTTTCATTTATATATTTGTGTTTCGAGCGATGACTTTGAGGAAGAACTAAATAAAAGGAATTGCTCAAGTTGTTGGGGTGCTATGACTAACCAGGCACAAGAATTGTATTGGTTAGTATCAACAGTTTATGTTTACAAGAAAGTGAACAAGAAAATAAGATGGGCAGAAATTCACAATAAATGTGCCATATGTAGCATATGTAAAGTTGAATAACTTTGACGTCGCAATTGTCTGAAATACTCATTATTACAACTTTTCATACATATATTTTCCTGCAACCAGATGTGCACATTAAATGTATTCTAGAAATAATTATATTTGTTCGCAAAAACATTTTTTGCTGCTTCTTTATTGATATCTTCATAATTAGCGGGTTTCTTTGTTCCAGAGATCACTTATACTTGGCCTGGTTTGGTTGATATCGAAGATTCTAGGATTTTTGGAACGGTAAGTCAACAACTATTTTATGAAAAGGCGTCTGTTTTGGGCCATATTCAATCAATAACCCCGCATTCAATACGTATCACGTACCGGTGCATGGAAATGGAGAATATTTATATTTTCAGCTCATACGAGAGTGCATCTACCGATCAATAATATATGAAACGTATTGAACCGTGACTTGCACAGCTTGCAGCTCGTTCAATTTTAATGAAATCCGGCCGCGGCGTGATGTTTCTAGGCGATTTCCAAAAAGACCTGTCGTGACAAGGATGAAATCGCCAAGGTTGAAGTTGTTTCATTATCCCGAACGATTCGCGAGCGACCTTAATGTGGTGACTTGCTGATTGTAGTAAGTGAAGATGGCAACAACATAAGAATAAGGGAGAAGCGGTCGATTGGAAATTCAAGGTTAATGTCTTGAGCGATGGTCTAGAACATTTTTTCATGGCGCAACCCCCTATAATATGAAAATATTACGCGACGCTCGCCACTGTTCCTAACCTTGTCAAACGATACGTGTGTATGTCTGAAAGTGATGAATTTAAGAACTACCGAAATTTATTTTCATACAGTTTTCACCAATGTTTGAAGTTTTCTTCATTTCCTCAATACACCAACTTGGTTGGTGAAACTCGTTGAGAAGAGTCTTGACCCACTGACTGAATGACTAACTCGCTCACTGACTGATTCACTTACTCGCTAACTGACTGATAGACTCATTTATTGACAGACCGACTGACTGACTCCCTACTGACTTACTGACTCATTGAGAGATTCACAGACTGACTCACTGAGTGACTGACTGACTGTTCGATTGACCACTGATTCATCGACTGACTTACTATTTGACCGACTCACTGACTGATCCATAAACTGAATGACTCACTCGCTTATTGACTGAATAACTTACTCGCTCACTGACTGACTCATTTACTGACTGACCGACTTACTGACTCCCTACTGACTTACTGACTCAGTAATGACTGAATGACTCACTGACAGATTCACAGACTGACTGACTCATCGATTGACCACTGATTCATCAACTGACTTACTAACTGACCGACTCACTGACTGATCCATTGACTGAATGACTCACTCGCTCACTGAATGATTGGCTCACCGACTGACGGGCTCACCGATTGATTGACTGACTCACCGAATGACTTACCGACTGACTAATGATTGACTTACCAATTGATTGGATGACTGATTCACTGATCGACTGACTCATAGACTGACTAACTCACCGATTCACTGGCAGATTCACTGAGTGACCCACTCATGACTGACTTACCGACTGACTGAATGACTGATTCACTGAGTGACTGACTGACTGATTGGTCTATTTACCGACTGACTGACTCACTGGTTGAATAATTCACTGACCGACTCAGTATTGACTCACTAACGACTGACTGACTCACCGACTCACTGACTGACTGACCAACTGACAGAAAGACTCACTCGCTCACTGAATGATTGGATAACCCACTGACTGACTGACTCAGTACTACTGACTCACAGACCCACTACTGACTGACTCACCAACTCACAGACAGATTCACTGAGTGAGTCACTCATGACTGACTGACTTACCTGACACTGATTTACTCATTCACTGACTGACTCAGTTCTGACTTACTAACGACTGATTGACTCACCGGCTGATTCACTGATTCACCGACTGACTCACTAACTGACTGACCGACTGACTGGAGTCCTTCTAGCTATTTGTTGTTTTTTAGAACTGTTTGCTGAAGAACCTGCTCATATCTGCAGCTTCATGAATTTTTTTATAAATATTCCTAGAAATTGAAACTGATCCCGCCGTTTTATAATAAAAATAATGCATTTGTAATCAAGAAACCTTGACAGTTGAATAAAACAAAAAAATTCGAACTACATTCTCGTCTTTTACGTCTTCATCATTTTTCCGAAGAGAAAAAAATGACTATAATAAAAACTTTATATAGAGATAAGTAGATCCGCCATTGAAGTTTTTTTCAGCTTCGAACTGAAAATGTTCCCTTTTCAATTTTTTCAAACTACAGTTTCTATAAGTACCCATTTGTATTTTCAATGACTATTCGCAATATATCGGTATGTTTTAATTATTATCTGTATTTCGAACGTCTTCATAAGAATTTTAAATTCAAACTTTATGCTTCAATCCGAGTTCAACTCATTTGTTGTATATGGCTCATCAGTTCGTCTTCATTCATGGCTTTTCACCCTACTGAAAGATTGTTCCTTACAAATGGCCCTTTCGAATACCTTTGCCATCAACGCTGGTATTCCACAGGGATCAATGTCGTCTCCAACACATTTTCTATAATATAGTATCTCAAAGATTTATTGGACAAGGACCACAAATTCAATATCTTGCTTTGCCTGCCAACAGTATCTGTTGGCAGCAAAGCAAAATTAGCTCAGATGCTTTGCCAGTATCTGTTGGCAGGCAAAGCATCTGAATCTATAGTGCTGTTACTCACTGTTATTAGCTAACCTCAAAATGATCTACGGCTCCCCTTTTCTGGACAACATAGTAATAGGTTCAAATAAAAAAGGTTGTGTCTTGGCAAAAAATGAGATTCATTTCATCAGTCACCTTCAGACATCAGAAGTTGTCGTGGAGCAGGTGAATTTCCCATCTTGTGATCTGTGACCAATACGAAATACGAGTACAATCTTGTTTACGAGCGTCACGCAATATTGTTTATGGCATGAATGTAAACATCGTTGTAATCATGATACCGAGATCATAATGAGGAATTTGAGGAATTGTCGTTGTTACTTTTCTGTCGAACATTTCGAGGTTGGAAATTTGTGCCTGCAGAGAGTGGTGTTGCTATTTCAGTGCAAACGTATATGTTGATTAGTTTTCTCAATAGTGATTATCATACTGAAATCATTAATCACAGATATCGTTTTGTTTCCGAAATTCACATGTGAATCAAGCGCAATGTGAAACTTGTAATTGAAAATGTATAAATAGAAAAACAAAACTCGGCACATCATAATATAAAATTAATTGAACGTTGATCAAAACTCATTAATACAATAATACATTTTACTGTATGATTTTCACTATAAAGGGTTTTACAAAAACCGCGACACGTATTTCGCTATGCAATAGCTTTCCCAGGCGTTAATACTAAGTTACTTCTAAATTACAAACTATTTTATACTCTAACCTATTACCTACTTTCTACCTAAATTTCCTGGAAAAAATCTACCTGTAAATGAACATATTTAATAATGGCCAATTATTCAGTTCAGTTTGATCATTCATGAGATATTCAGAGTTTTTGAATTTGTTTATTTCCAAACTCTCAAACACGATAAGGTTTAAACCTTTGTTCTGGGAATGGAGGGGCTTGAATTCATGATTGAACTCATGTCCCTCTGTGATTGAATGAGTGGCATATGTGGAGTTCATTTTTCCATTCTGGAAACTATTTCTGTGTTCCTTTATGCGGGCTTTGAACGTCCTTCCAGTTTG
>WOGR01003157.1:0-16263 GCA_015342045.1 Leptinotarsa lineolata
ACCTTCATAAGGAGGTGCCACTCAATTTACCTAAAATGTAAGGGTGGTAACCAACCCCATCCCCCGAAAATGATCTCGTAATAAACATAATTCTTACTTTTTTACGAAATCAAATGGACACGTATTAGCAGGTTGTCATAAAAAGCAAAAATTTATTTTTTCTATGAAAGTTCTGAACGTGAATTGTACTTTGAGAACAATTTGATCCATTTTAAAAAGAGTTAAACTCAATTAAAATACCTTCAAAACTTCAAATTATCTCGAAAACTAATCGTTACAAAAATTTCCTTTCAACAGAGTTGTAAAGGTTGTCAAAAGACCTTTAAAACAAGGTGCCACTCGACCTACTTTCCCTATCTAAATAAGGGTCGACGGACGCACCCCTCCGAGGAGTTGCGTACAACAAAAAATCTGATTAGTCTGAAAGATGTCCCCCTTTAATTAAAAATCGACGTATTAGAGCTTTTTTTTAAAAATCTCACTTTTTATATTCAAAACCGGCTCTGTTAAGTTTCGTTGTTACACACTGTATATTACTGAACGAATAATTTTTTTGAATAATGGAAAATAAAATATCTCTGATAGTGAAAGCAAAATTACACTACGACATACTATCAAGTCATCAGAAAGTTAATTATTTTTATATTATATATAATTAAAGTGTGAATTTATTTATGCATTGAGCCCGCGTATATTTGGTCTGTCTCAAGCATCAGTAAATGTGGATTCTAATCTTTTGGTGGTTTGAAATTTACACAATAATAATCGTCTTTATTATTTCCACATTCAAAAGAATAAAATACATATTAGAAGTCAAGGTTTACATATGGAAATAAAGGGCGAAGTTTATTTTCTGTTGTGTAAACACGACAGAAAATATTCTTTCACTTGACCCAATAAACCTGTGTTATGGTACAAAAAAACTTATTTTGCTAAAACCTAAAAAAAGAAAAAATCATTCTTACAAAATTTGAGATTTAAGAAGATGTTCTTTTAAAAATTGTCTGAATTTGTGAGCATTTTGTGTTCTTATAATATTCAGAATTGGATTGCACACAGAATAGAATTGGTAGTCAAATGACCGTCTAAAATATTCCGTTCTAAAGGAAGGTACAGTCAGTAGGCCTTTATTTCTAATATAGGTAAGTGAGAGGGAACTTGTTTTCTTATTATTTTATTGTAGAGAACAACAGCATGATGTTTTCTTCTACATATTCGATATACAACCACCCGATTTCTTTCAATTCATGAGAAACTCTTTGTCGTCTTCTAATACTGTAGATCAATCTGAAGTTTCTGTATCTTTTTCTTATAGAGTGTTGTTAAATTAGGGCCGTAGAGAGAGTCAGCATAATTTAAGGCTGATAAAACTAGTGTTTTACATAATGACTTTTTAACTCCAGTGGGAAGCAAATGTCGATTATTACATATCATTTAAAGATTACAGTACGCCTGTTGTGATTCTCTTTTTACATGTTTTTTAAATCTCAAGTCAGGGTCCATAAATTTATATTTAGTGTCGGCATTGCACCCGTGTGGAGCTAGGGCAGATCGCCAGTTTTATATATATTCGTTCAATCAAAGGAGGGATAATGAAACTTCGAGGTCTAAAGAGTTGCATTGAGCAGTTTCTTGTCCTTTATACCCAATTCACCCAATCCCTATTGAAATAAAGTCCGAAATAGAAATTCCTCAGAAGAAAAACTCAAATGTTCAGTTCCTTTCGTGCCTATATCACATCGGAATGGAAGGCAACGAGAAAGCAAATAGATTAATAAGAGAAGCAGCAAGGGGTGATGGATCTACCCACCAGATAACCAAAAGTATTTACCAAGACATAAACCAACACTTTAAAAGAACATCACATTACACTGGCAACAAAAATGGGATACATCCAATTCCAAACTTTCCAGAGTCAAACCATTCGTCTTACTGTGGAAAATATCACCTAAGAAACGACGAATAAAAACTATCTTATCTCGCCTACATATTGGACACACATTTCTCACGCACAGTTAGTTATCTTTTCTTAGGAGAACAAGTCCCAATGTGTGATATATGTGATACTGAATTGACTTTTCTCAAGAAAAACATACAAGCACTACAGAATAATCCTTAAGGCGCTCTAAGAGCGATGCCTGTGCGAAAGTAGTGATTCACATTGGATTCGAGTCGCTGGAGATTGAATCCAATTGGAAAAACGTCCTCAGGAAGTTAATTTCACATGAACGCAGTTCTCCAAATGAAAGAGTTTTTGAATAGCAAAATTCGAGGTGTACTAAGTTGAACCTCAGAACAATGAGCAGCCATAGTCCATCGCATATTTCTGATATATATCGCTCTTGATGGAATCAAATGTGCCAAGTACCTTGAACACTTTCCGTGAAAATATCTATAGAAAGGAGACAAATCTCCAACCTTTCTTCGATGTTCCAGACTGTCAAGGTTGCAAGTTATGTTTGCGTCTCCAGTCAGGTGGATGGTTCTTTTCTGGATGAAATCCAGCAGCTTCATAGTATGCTTAGAGGTGGAGCTCCATACATGAGAACAATACTCCAAAGAAGATCTGATCTGAGCTTTATAAAGCATCAAAAGTTGCTTAGGTGTGTACAGTTTTCTGGTTCGAAATAGTGTTCCAAGCTTTTGAGAAGCAGCCCTTGCAATTCTAGCAGCATGATCAGCATGATTGTGCCAAGACATATTAGTGTCCATTTTAACACCCAACAAACTCATTGAAGTAAAAAGCGGAATTGTCTGTCCTGACATTATTATATCCGGTTTGGAGACATATATCTTTTTGGAGGAAACCGATGCCTGGGTTTTCGTGGAATTGAACAAAACCTGGTTACTTTCACCCTAATTTGAAATTACTTCTGGATCCTCATTAAGATATGCAACCCCCTGCTGCCGGTGAATATGTGCATCCGCAACCGATGTCCTGGTATCCAAATGGAATGACGAGACTATTGTGATGTCGTCAGCAAAGCATTATATTGGATTCTTCGTTTTTACCAATGAGTCGTTGATGTACAATAAAGAGAGGGTTGGAGACAATATGGATCCCTGAGGAACACCAGCGTTGATGGTAAAAATATTCGAGAGATATCCATTGACGGCCACTTGCAGGGAACGTTCTTTCATACACAAAAATGAACCAAGAAGCCATAGCATCGAAGTTTGGCCAGCAAACCCTCATACCACATACGGTCAAAGGCCTTAGAAATATTAAGCGCAACAGCTTTTGACTCTCCATGATTCTCGATTGCGTTATTCCAAATATGGGTGACATACAATAGAAAGTCGCCTGTTGATCTTTGTTTTCGAAAACAATATTGATGGTCGCTCAAGATGTTTGAGCCTTCCAAATATTCAAGGATATGTTGGTTTACGGCTTTCTCAATAACTTTTGATATCACTGATAGCAAAGCGACTGATCTTTAGTTATTTGAAAGATTCTTCTTGCCCTTATTGGGAATAGGCTGACCGCGAGCAATCTTCCAGCAAGAAGGAAAAACACTTTTCTTTTGAGACAGGTTGAAAAGTCTGCAAAATACTGGTGCGGGTTCTTTTGCGCACTTTTGAGTACGATGACAGGCACTTTATCAGGACCAGTCACCTTGTTGATATTGAGCTATTTCAAAATTTCGACGTTGTCGAGAAGTAATTTCTGGTATTTTGGATTCTTGTGTGGGAATAGTGGGTGTTGCCTTTTCCAGAAAATCGAGTGAGGAGTGGGACGCAAATTGTTCAGCTAGTAGATTCGCTTTTTCTATGGCTGTTGTTGCAATTGAACCACCCGCTTGTGTTAGTGGTGGAATTGTGGATTTTGTGAAGATTTGATTAACAGCTTTAGCTACCGACCAGAAGGATCTAGACCCGTTGGAAATGGCAGGCAGTTTATTTCTAATTCTCTGATTGTGAAGTTCTTTGCTTTCATTTATCCTAAGTTCGTTTCATTGAAAAAGGAATGTATGCGTCCATGGATGATAGAATGATTTCCGTGACTGCAGTAGCACAACTTAATGAATTTTTTGAGCTGAAACAAACATCTAGCCAAGGAAAATTTCGGAAATGGTCTTGAAGCACATAGCACATATTCTATCCAAGTGCTCACCATTCACAAACAAGAGAAGTTGGCATAATCTGGGAGATGATTTGAAAACTATATTGAGACTTAATATAGTTTTCATAGTGATGAATCAGACCATATCCAACTATTGAATTTTCTTGGTGACATAAATGAATTGTACAAAATTTGAATAACATTATAATATTGTTATGATAATACATATTTGTAAATGACAAACAGCTGATAACCCTCTGTGGTTGAAGCTGAGTAAATGAAAAAAGAAGTTTCTTGTCCTTGAAAGACAGAAATGGTTTGAAAATATTCAAGATCAACACGGAAATTGTGAATTCGAAAACATGCTCCAGTAAATAATGATTCTCTGGGGATGACTGATCATAAACAACACCCACTCTCACGTGGGTTCGTATCTATTTTTCAACAAATTTTACGATTTTTAAAATAATGTATTTCCACTTCACAACTTAAATTTAATCATCTATCGTGTCGATTAAAATAAACATTAATCCATCAGTCGCTGGTTTTGTTGGTGAATGATGAACTGTTAATCATTTTTCGAAAAGAGCAATAATTAGTTCAACATTTCATCAAAGAGAAATTCATTTTACATTGTGTGTTGGAATCAATAAATCAACTAGACACAAATTGGTACATATTTAATTCTAAATTGCATATATGCTTCACAATCCAATATAATATGCACGTAATGATTAGCGAAATATTATTCGTTATATTAATAATACATTCTTTGATGAATCGATCTGGTGAAATTATTTGACTGTACATTGAATTGGCAAAGATGTATAGTGAAATATTTGAAGGCATAAAAAGTGGATAAATGGTATAATAATTGTTGTTTCGCTAATAACCCCTCGAGGTTGGTGGCATTATTTTGAAATAATGAAAAGGCATTACTCAAGTTTTCTGAATATCCGGAGATTACTTACAATCTGTCTCACAATACACCTTGTAGATTCCAAGTTCTCTGAAACGATTTATATTTGAAACTCATCATTACAGTTTATTGTATTATTTTCACTATGAAAGGCTTTACAAAAACCGCGACACGTGTTTCGCTATACAATAGCTTTCCCAAGCATCATTGATGCTTCTCTTCTCGAGCATTATTAATGCCTGAGAAAGCTATTGTATAGCGAAACACATTTTGTGGTTTTAGTCAAACCTTTTATAGTGGAAATCATACAATATACTGTATAAATGAGTTTCATTATGGATTTTCATCAAGTATCGGCCAGTTTTATTTAACGACTTATATCTCTCAATGGGGGTAATCCCCTTCCATTGAGGAGGTGGATAACACCCCTTCACCTGCTTTCGTTCCGAGGCGAAATCAAAAAATAAATAGATGTAATACTTTTTTACCATCTCAAAAACATTCACCTAAACCTGATTTATTCATATCTGATGTTTACTAATTATTTTTCATAATAAAACATAAAATGATGCAATGAGAGGAAACATATCAGTGGGTATTATCCTGAATCACTAAATGTTAAAAAAATCTGTTTTTCCGTCAATCAGCTGTCGTCCCCATATGAACGACAACTCTCAGAAGTTGAGAAACTTGTGCGAGCTGAGGACTAACGAGATCTTACCTTTCAACGTGTGATTCCTAACACGGTTGCAGAATCATCCCAGCTTCAACCAGATGAATTCTCTCGAGAAAAATATCTGGTCGAGGCCGGAATCGAACCTACGACCTTCCGATCGTGACTCGGGCGCACTATCAACGCACCAATTCCACAACAAAGATACGAAACGAAGATACGAAAGATACGTTCTCCAAATTTGAATTTTTCTCCGTCCTGTAAAAAAAATTGGGAATTTTCGGAGATTTTAGGCTGTTTAATTGATCCTATGTTCTCCTAGTGACAGTATCATCAAAAAATCAGAACTAATCTTTTTTTACTCTGGCAAATGTAAATTGATTGGTCAGAATCTAAAGATGTGCGAAGGTGGAATATAGCTGTATAGAAAAGGTTGCTGGAACTCAGTATTGTACTAGTGACACTTCAAGGTGATAATTAGATGATTTTGTCTTTCTTGGTAGATTGAGACTTCTTCCAACAAAAAAAAAAAACGTAATTTTCAGACATTTTGAAGAGCCTTAAATCATTGGTTCAAGTTATTGGCGTATTATTCAAAATAGAAACTCTCTCGATATTAGCTGTTTCAGATTTCCTTCAGTAAGATGCTTATTTTCGGGTATTGTACAGAAAATCATTCAGCAAGTGATTTTTTCCACTGCTGTTGTTGCGGCCAGCGAGTATGTCGAAAGTACTAGAACCATTGGGACTACTTACCATTTTTTCAAATCTATACTTTTGTTCATTCTCTGTATTTGTTGCGAAAATCAATAACTCTTAACGATTTTCACAGGCAAATTTACGATGATTGTGTGAAGGTTGGGGATTGATTGTTAAGAACAGATTCGAAAGCATAGTAAATTCTCTTTTTCGATCAGCCAGTTAGTATAATAACTTAGGTTTAGGGATGAATGATACTGAAATAATGAATATGAACTGTTTTATTTCATTTCATTCGAAGGGACGAAACATTGTTTCAGGCACCAAGGATCGATCTGGAAACTTATCAAAAATATTTAGAGCAGACAGGCCTCACTGAGGCACTAGATATTAAATATTCAACAATAACTTATTGCATCTAATTTTCAAATAATTTTTCTCACAACCAAATGCCCAAGAACCTAGCTGATGAATCATCCACACTAACTAGCGAATTTCATATAATATTCATCTCATCAACTACTTGTTCCTAGGTCTCAGATTCTAACCTGAATCCAAAAGGTCACAGTGTATTGATTCAGAACTCATTGGTTTTTCTAGCTATCCATCGTTTCCGAAGATCCCTAGGAATTTACAGAAGTAATTTATTCCGAATGACTTTTTTCTATTTGTTGATTTTGTTTCAGTCATATACTACTTGACCACATTCATCAACTACTTCTCCCTTGACCAATGTAGGTTTTATTGAATTTTCATAATCTCGCGAGGAAACTTGATCACCAACTTTTGCGTTTTTTTCTTCACCGCCATAGTAATCAATTTTAAATTCATATATATTTACTACAACATAATTGCCAATCACTTCATTTTCATTCAGATCTTTAACGAAGTTACAAGACAATAATATATCAAATTTACACATCAAATTTCTACCCAATAATCTTTTGCCGGACTTTCTCCAGTACTGGTATTCAGGCTATTTCGATAATTGAATGAAAATTTCGATAAACTCGGTATCAGTATTTTGTTTGTTCAGAATTTGAAACTTTTCTCTACACTATTTTCAGCCTTCACATTACTAACGGTATGATAGGGAGGACTGAAAATCTGTCTCTTGAATACTTTGAAAATTTGTTTGAACTAAATGGTGGCCTATTATTGGATGCAATTTTTGCAGGCAATTCAAAACGTAGAAAAAGCGAGTCTAATATAAGTTCAACCTGTTTAGTACGAGTACAAATGTTTTTATTCACTTGGAATCCTTTAGGCCACTTATTGAAAGCATTGATCATAATTGAATATCAATTGCTTGCGATTGAACCCAAAAATCTTAATATAATTTGCAACTGTTTCACTTGACAGTTTGAGGAAATTTTCTGTTGTCTATCTTGAATTGTGTTGCATGTCTCACATTATTTGCACATACTTTAGAAATTGATGTCAACTTTTATGAATAAGAAACAAGATCTGGCTAATGCCTCACATTTACACCACACATTACGCACGATTTTATTTAGCTTGCCCAGTTTGTTTGTTTGGGTCAAAGATGGTCGCGACCACTAAATGGCAGAATAAATATTTTTTCACATTTATTTACATATTTACTGAGGTTACGCTACGCCCATCGATTTCATTATTTTTTTATTTGATCAATACCGTAAATTGCTGAGGAGAGTAGTGTGTGACTGTTACCTAGGACCTTCCAAATTAGTTTTCAGTACATTATTTACATTATTATTATCTTTTCTTTTTTAAATGAAACCGTTTGAGATTAATATTTTTTTTACTTATTCTATTTTGTATTTTATAATGTAATCGCAGCCAACAATACAATTGAGCATTCATTCCCTAGCAGATGGTTCACGTTACGCACAACGATTCCATAATTTTTTCAACTGATGAATACCGTAGATTGCTGAGGACAATGGAGGATGACTGCTACCTAAGACCTTCTGAGTGATTTTCGGTTCTTAGTTCATCAATTACATTTAACAAAACATTGTCTTTTCACTTATTTTATGTAAAGATACTATTGGGAAATATCATTCAATTTTTTTTGGGAGACTGATCCAGGCAACAAAATGTCAATATTTGTTTAAAATCAAATCCACTTTCGTGAATTGTGCAATTTTTTGTCATCAATTGGAATTTTTTCTTCAAATAGAGAACAAAACTACGATTAATTATTTTCTGGACGTTTCCGGCCCCAGAAAAAATTAACATATAGTTTATCGTGATGCTTTTTACCCAAAATAATATCGCTATCTCCCTATACATTTTCATTAAAAAATGTCATGGATGTATTTGCTATGAGACACGCATCTCCATTCAATTTTGAGTGTCAAGTAATACTGTCTGAATATCTTCTACGGGACGATCTGTTTTAAAAAATTTCTGCGCTGAAAACTGTTTGATCAAAACGTTGTGAAGTAACTTAGTTTGAGATCTCTTTGAATTTTTTTAATTTCTTTTAAAATTGTTTGCTTGTTTTCAATTTTTGCTCTTTTTTTACAACCAAGCTGAAATACCCTGGAAAAACGGCTTTTACCGCGTTTTCCAATTTTTCTCTCAAAGTGGGCGGAGCTTGTACTGGAGCTCGGGAAGCAAAATTTCAGTTTTGTTTCACGGCAATTCCCCTGCGACGACAGGTGCTCGTAGCTCTTCGTTTTTGGCGTTTTTGGGTCCATGCCTGATAACATCTCAGTACGCGAAGATCGATTGGTTCTTCTTGAAATTTCTCTAATTGAAAATCCTGGCTCACGTGAGCCAACAATTCGTCCTTTCTCAAAATCACAGTAAGAAACACTTTACAACAATCTCTTTAACAGTTAAACACAAATAAAACTTGGAGAAATGGTTAATGCTCACACAAAAAAAAACCGTTGAAAAACTGGTCAGAATAGCTTCCGATACGGCTGAAATTTTACTGGCTTTTTACTGGCCTCAACAGAAATACACATGTAAAACTTTTATTGAAATATCATCTATATAAATGGGTGTTTACCTCTTTTGTCACTCAGTATATTTTTTTTGTTTTTATCCAAAACATGTCAGTATGATCTCCTTTTTTTTCAGCGGTGGAAAAGTGCAAATAAACTCAACAAAATATTTCTTTCATAAAATTGAAATATAACTTCCACACTTGCAGACTCATGATATCAAATGAATACTTCCAGGGCTGTTGCACGATACGTTTTCCCATCTTATCATCTTAATTTTCGAATTACCATGCAAATTCAGAGAAAATTTCAAGGAATCGCAGGATAGCTTAACAAGGCAAATTAAAAAAGGTAAAGGAAAGACGCCGGACTCGCTAAAGTGATATAAATTTATTAAAATCTGAGCGGCTTGCTCTATCCAGGAAAGAAATTCGTTTCGGAGGATTATTCTGTAGTCATTGGCGTAACTTTCAGAAGTTAGCTTTTCAAAACTTTGAAACTTTCTCAAGAAGATAAAGTGGCGCTTGAAAGTAGTTGACAAATATAAGGAAGACTATAAAACGACTTTCATCTTGTAGCTTGTTTTACGAAGCAAGGAAAAACTTCGAAAAATATAACTTTCAAAGGCAAAGTTCCTATGTTAATTGAAAGAAGTCACTAAGTACTGAAGAGAAATTTGCCAATCAAAATTGAATTAACAAAAGACGGTTGAGTCATTATTATAGTGGAGTAAATAATGCCCTAACAACTGTTAGCCCAAGAAAGTGATTTAGTGAGTGACAATCCAGAGATGTGTGTGTTCTTGTGTTTATATCTTATTGAAAATTTGAGCTGACATATAGTGATAGAAAACTTACTATGTATGCTCTTCGATAATGAAATAAGGGAAATGATAAAATGATAATCTCGAAACATCCATCTCTTCCACAGTACCTACACCGTAGAGTCTGGTGACTGTCTGCTGGAAAAAACTACTTTCTCGGCTAATACCACGCTCGACATTGAATTGTATCCGACAGACATGTATGCAAGATACCTCACAGGAGTTAGTTTAGCAGATGCTTTTTGTTCATCCAGCAACGAAAACATGCTGAAATCAGTCGAGTGGATCACCTGTAGATCGATTTCGCTGTATCATCTCTTATCAGTGCACAAAAGATTCGAGCCAAACAGCAGTGTGCTTGGGACTCGATTAAATTCAAAGCGGCTCGACTGCATGTATAAAACTTTCGTCTGAGAGAAATATTGTTGACTAGTAACAGCTCCATCTGGTAAACAAAGCCCCAAGCGGAAAAGAAATATCCAATGAATCAATACGTTAAAGAAATCAAAATATGTTTAGAAACTATATCGAGGAGAGGTACACGCTTAAAAAAAAATTATGTTTTGAAATAAAATCTCGAAACACTCATCTCTCACAAAGTACCTACACCGTAGGTTTTGATGAATGCCTGCCGGAAATAACTATATCTCCAGCTAATACCGCTCGGGACATTGAATTAAATCCAACAGACATTTATGCCAGATACCTCGAAGAGGTTAGTCTTGCATATGTTTTTCGTTCATCCGGCAGCAGGATTATGCTGAAATCAGTCGAGCAATAACGGAAAGGTAAATTTATGTTCTACGTAATTATTAAGTCAACGAAAAAGGAGTGACACCTGATACTGCGTTCATAAAAGTTCTCTTGTATTTATCGATATATCATTTTTTGCTTTGTAACTTGTAGGCCAAAACCGGGATAGATGCCCCACTTTTTGAAATAGCCACATAATATGAAAAATTTTAATTTTAAATGATTGATGTCTATCGTTTTAGCTAACTCATCCCTTCATGTTGAAAAACCATTATTTTTTTCAGCCTATCAAATACAGATTTTGCAAAAATTAGCTTTTCGTGCAACATTGTTTTTGAGGACAGTTGCCTACCTGTATGGATAATTGCCCAACCACGAAAATACTGAGAAGGATAGATGCCTGCAGTGCAGGATAGATGCCCTCTAAAAACAAGGGTTTCAATGATTAAAAACATTTTGCATTTTTTTGAATCTTCCAATTGTTATCATTAGTAGATAATTCTTATATCACACAAATGAACATAATTAAATTTTTAAGCGTTTGTTCAACGAAAATATAAACTCTTAAGTTTCAACATAAATAATAATTTTTCAAATTCAAGTTCACAAGCATTTGTTCAACAAAAATATAAAGTCTCAATTGTTGCAATAAAACATTCAATCAAGTGTCAATATGTACATTACACAATCATTATTTTGTATATTCAAATAATACAATAAAGATATCTTCATTATTTCAACCAATTTGATTGTAGTTTAGCATAGTGCTTTTAGTTTTCCAAATCTTGAGCAATAGTTTCTTTAAAGTGTACAAGTTTCATGTAGCCAGTTCTGACACATTACACATTGAATCCAGTCGGATTGCAACTTCGTGTTATTATAGTTTTCAGAACATTCCGTGCAGTTATTTTCACTTATATCTTCAGTGTTATTCTGCTCATCTCTCTTGTATTTCTTTACGAGCAAACCTTCAGTTTTCTTTCCTCTAATTTTATGGTTAGGTGGATTATCATTTTCTTCATCATACAAGTCAGCTAGGTATTCATCATTTTCACTAAGAGAATCTTTTTTATTTTGTTTTTTTTTTTACTTTTATTGTCTTGTTCTTCATTGATGATTTTTTCCTTAATTTTCTTGAGTTCTTTGATAGTTTCAGTCTTGTTTTTCTTGTCTTAGTTTTTATCAGTTTTTTCTTCTTTCACACACATTTTTGTGTTTTATATTGGATGGAATCCCAAATTGTCAGGATATTTCATTTATCTACATGGTTTTGTGTCAATTTCATAGAAAAATCAGGGCAACTATCTTTTTTTATAGGGATAGATGCACAAGTATTTTTTTCAATTAAATATGAACAAAATAGCATCTATCTGCATCTAGATGCAGACTTAATGAACCAGTATATTGACGTAATGAAAAATTCAATGAAATTTATTACTAATTATAAAGTTATGGAACGGAAAATACTAATCTTTGAATCTTTGACGTATTCGTGAATTTCGCCGCGGAGATAATAACATGTACGGGCGAAACGCTTCATCACCTGACAACTGTCCTTAGGTAACTGAGATAGGGTGTGACTGTGGCTCCTACTTATACAATTAATTCTTAGTTGCGAGTTCGGAAAGTAAGATCTTCAGAATATGAGACATCAGTCCAACTGCGGTTTTACCCTATACTCAAAAAAATTAATGTTATTCCATACAAACAAGTAGCCCTTCAATCAAATACCTGTCAGATTGACTAGTATATTAATTATTCTGTTGTGACATTCAAATGTCATTTAATGCACAACTACCAGTTTTTATGGGTTTTTCACGTTTGTTTACAAATCAACTGATTTAAAGAATTGTCAAATCTGTATTCTGAAATTGGTAAATGAAAATCATTTTCATGTATTCAACAAACATACTCCAAGGTAAGATTTTCACTTGAGAGTTTACAAAACCGCAACATGTGTTTCGCTTTGCGATAGTATTATATTTTCAGGGGTCAAAAGCCATTTGAATGTCACAACTTAATGAAATCAAACACACTTGATGATACAAATTTTACATATCATCATACTATAGCACAATTCATTTCCCCACCAAATATAAAATGACTCAAATCATTGATCACTATAATGGTATTCTTTTGCTGAAAATGCACGAAGATGTCAGGATCATCAAGGTATAAACATTCAGCACTGTGTGGCAAATAGGGTAACACTAATAGTGGAGACCTGCGGTACACCATTTTAAAAAGGTGCAGGGTTTAAGTTATCGGCTGTTACTCTGAAACTCCTTATCAGAAAGATTCTATGAATTTCGGAAGATTTCCCCGACAATGATTTTTTTTCAGAACTCCCTAGGTCCATGTCATATCATACGCTGTTTCCAAATCGAAAAAGAAGGATACTAGGTGTTGTCTTGTTTGACAACTCACCTGAACATCATTTTAATCTTTGATTCGTTGATCGATGGCGGATTGGTGTTTGTGGAAGTGTCTCTCGGTTTGAACACACCATATCAACCAGTTATTTACTATTCTATCAAGAACTTTACTGAGGCACGTTAACCTTATAGAACGGTTCCGTGAAAAAATATTTGAATCTTCTCCTTCCTCAAGAATGGGGATGATCATTGCTTAAAGCCATTGTTCGGGATTCGTTTTGGTCTGTCACATCATATTGTGGAAACTTAAAAGAATACCAAGAAAACACATTCGTTAGAAATTCTATCTGCGCCTGGAAATTCCTGCTTGCGGTAGAGCTTCTTGGAATTCTTCCATTGAGAATTGTATATTATTAGGAAGAACTATATCAGTGGCAAAGTATGAAATTGATGTGCTAACAGCTCGGGAATCTTTTATCAGAACTGATTGTTTGACCTTCTGAACATTATCATCATAGTGTTGATAGTGTTTGGATATTTTTTATGAGAAATTGAAGATAACTATAAATTTCTTTGTACCTAAAATACCTGTGAGGAATAAAAAATATTCCTTGTACTTCACCACACCCACAATAGATTGCATGAAACAGAAAACCAAAGCTCACAAAAAATGGAAACTCTATCAGGATTTGACTTATTACAATGATTTTACTTTTTTGAGATGTCGTAGTAAACAGATGATAAAGCTCGATTATGAAACATATATTGATAATGTAGAAAATGATATACAAGTATATGTGAGGAAATTTTGGTTATTCCCTTTGAATTCAGAACATGGTACAGGACTCCCCGTCGCTAGTAACTTATAATGATGAGCAGACATCAAAAGGCGACGACATTTGCAATATGTTCGCAAACTATTTTCAGACCGTTTATGAGCCTCATCAACAGATACCAACTAAGTTGTCGTCGAGTTCAAACAATATACTGATAAATAAATTTTACATCGATGAGCAATTAATTCTGAGCAAGATCACTTCTTCAGATGATAATTAAGGGAGTGGTTTCGATAACATTTCTCTCACTTTATTATTTAAACTATCTTCAGCTGAGAGTGAATTTCCTGTAATGTGGAAAACCGCGTATCTGGTCCGTATAAAAAACTCAGGAACGAAAAACTCAGTCACCAATTACAGGAACATTAGTAAACTATGTATATTTAGCAAACTTCGAGAAAGCCTGATCTATGATTTGGTGTTCAATCGAGTAAATGGTCTGATTATCGAGGAGCAGTATGGGTTTTTTTATAGATCAAAATTTACTCATCTTCAGACTTACTGAGATCGGTGTACATGGTGATCTACTGCGGTGGTTCTCTTTCTAGGTCTTCGATAGATCACAGAATGTGATAATGAATGGTTTCCAATCAACACTTATTGCTGTAACGCCGGACGTACCACAAGGCTCTCACCTGGGCCCTTCATTATTTTCAATCTTCATAAATGATTCAAGAAAATGCTTCAAATTTTTCACAATATTGTTGTACGCTGATGACCTGAAGATATTTTCAAGAATAAAGTCAAAAGCAGACTGCTTAAACGTTCAATCTGATTAGCTCAATATTGCAACTGTAACAGATTGTTCCTCAACTTGAATAAATGTTCGAGTATCTCATTTACGAAAAATCAGTATTTGATTGTATTTGACTACAATTTACTTGGGAAAAATCTATATTAAGGATTTAGGAGTCATCTTCGATAACAAATTGTAACTGTAAACAAATATAACAGGATAGTAGGATTCATTAGTAGGATTTGCAAAACTTTCCACAGGCAAGAAGCTATCAAATCATTATATTTTTCTTATGTATCATAGTAGGTTATAGCCAGAATCCAAAATAAATTTATTTAATTTTTGAACTCCAGAGTAAATGATGTTTATACCGTTGATAATTTACATTCAGCTAGATCAACATTCAACATTTTACTACTAGAAAAGAGAAGAATTATCTTGGTCTATGGTCTATGGTCTTTATGTTCAAAATCTTTAGGAAATAATATGATGTTTCAGAACAACTATACTTAGTATCTAACCATATATCATCCAGAAATGCCAGAAATAAGCAACTTCTCAGTGTGAGCTTTAAACATACCAACTTGGGTCGAAACGCCGCTATTCCGAGGCTTAGCAATAGCTTCAATATATACTGCCTGGAAATGGAAATTTCTTGTATGTCTTTATCTCACTTTGAAGCAAACACAAAACGAATTTTTCACATGTAATCCATACCTGTAATGTAATTTAGGAATATCTAATCTAATCAAATCAAATCAGTATATGCTTCATATTATCGAAGAATATCATCTTGTTGACAAAACGTGTATATATAAATGTGAATAATAATAATAATAATAATAAAAAATAGAGAGATGCCATAAACAACTGATACCTCTCTGGCGGATTCGCTTTACCATAACAACTGGGCGAGGCAGAGTCCAAACAGGGTGGGTCACTTTCAGAAGGGGTGTATTTTAGGGCGATTCCCTCAGTCCCTTTCTCTTCTGCATCTCATTATTGCCATTATCCGTTGCGCTCAGAAATACTCGAGGGTATAACTGTGGCACCCCCCGGCAACCGGAGGCACAAGGTCACCCATTTATTTTATATGGATGATCTAAAACTTTATGCCTCTGGAGAGAGGGATCTCCATCAGACCTTGAGGGTGGTGGAAGAGTACACGCATGCTATCGGTATGAAATTCGGGATAGACAAATGTGCAATGGTCCATCTCAAAAGAGGACGATGCGGGGACTACGGAGAGGATATGCAGCTCGTAGATGGAAGCATCCTACACCATCTGGATGCCGGAGAGACGTATACTTACCTCGGAGTGGAACAACGCCACTCACAAGAGGTAACAGCAGTAAAAAACTCTCTCCGCGGCAAGTATCAGCACAAACTCCGACAGATCTGGTCATCGGAACTGTCGGGGAAGAACAAAGTTGCTGCAACAAATATG
>WOGR01003159.1:0-16261 GCA_015342045.1 Leptinotarsa lineolata
CTTGAGAATAATAACAGGGGCTGTCAGCAGCTGATCTGATCTCCGGCCTTTTCCCACCTTTTTGAATATTTTGTAATTCATTTAAGTTCATTATGATAGGAAATAAAGACCTTTATTATTATTATTATTATTATTATAAAAGTAATAGGAAATGTGAAAATACGATATTTTGATAGGAATTGTCATGAACTTCATCAGTATTATTTAAAATTAGTGAACATGTTATTTTTCACAAAGAACTATGAAACAGTTATATTCAAAATAATCTAAACTTGCCATCTCCTCAAATTACTTTGGATGAAATGAAATGTTTCATTGCTATTCTGATTTTATCGGGATATTGTCAAGTACCTGGAAAAAAAAATTACTGGAATACTAATGGCGATCTTGGTAACCAACTAGTGATGGATACAATGAGAAGAGACCGATTTTTAACAATTTGGTGGTATCTACACTGCGAAGATAATAATGCACTAGAAGATTTAAATTACGATGAGTGTATGGTCAAATACTTTGGAAACACTCATGCAAGCAATTCATCCAAGGTAAACCAATCAGATTTGGATACAAGATATGGTCGCTGAACAGCAAATACGAATATCTTGTGAATTTTTCCTTATATCGAGGCAAAGATAGGCGCGTGAACGAAGAATACCAAACTGTGATTGGAAAATCGACTGCTTCTTTGCTGATGCTACTGGATGAGTTATCAGAAGGAAAGAAAAAACAGCGATACAACCTATTCACAGACAATTTATTTACAAGCTTGCACCTTCTTAGTCATCTGAAATCAAGAGGTTTCTCATCCACAGGAACCATTCGCGACAACCGAATCCCTAAAAATTGCCCGTTAGTATCCAAAAAGCATATGAGTAAGAAAGAACGTGGTGACTTCGATTCTTGTTTAGATAGAACTAACGGAATTTTACTAACGCGTTGGACTGACAATAATGTAGTTTCAGCAGCTTCGACCACTTGCTAGTGTAAAACGATATTCAGCGAAGGAGAAAAAAATTGTTCAAGTAACAAGACCGAACTTGATTTCCAAGTATTATGCTTCCATGAGTGGCATGGATCTGATGGATGAAAATATTGCGCTCTGGAGGATTAGTCTACGTGGAAAAAAATGGTGGTGGTGTCTTTTCACATGGCTACTTGATGCCGCAATTCAAAATGCCTGGGTCCTGTACAAACAGTCTGGCAACAAAATAACTCAACTACACTTTCGTCAAGAAATCTATTTGTTTTGTTCTGAAAATACAATTTGGAAATACACTTTTTGCAAAATTCTAAAATAAATTATTTCCGTTCTCAATGGGTTAAATAAATTAAGACATTATACAATAAACACTCATTATTTCGGATTCCCCCTATGACTTGGTCTTGATTTGCGTGGTCTCACGTCACATGACCTTGGAAAAATCATAAACGATCTTGAGCCATGAACACATATGACCTTGGAAAAATTTTAAATTATATTGAGCTATAAACTCGTCATATGACATTGAACTATGAATTTGGCTTGACGACCGGCTTTGTCTTTGATACAGGACCTCAAATGTATAGAAGATGTAACTTTGAACCCCCCTTCCCTCCTGATAATTCTCATGTAAGCATGGAGTTTCATACTTTCACATTCAGTTCATATAATACCAAGCATTCGATTAGGTGCTTAGTATTTGTTGAGTTCCAACGTGATATCAACTGATTGATAGTAACTAGCAATCCAAGCAGTGAGTGTTGTCATTGTCATAGAGATAAACATATTTTTATATTCCTGAACTGTAATTTCAATTTTCTTTTTGAAATGGATAATTTGAGATTTGACATTGAAAAGATTAATTTTGTGAGTATTCAACAAAGTAAAGTTTTAGAGTAGAGACCCATAACGTCATTGATTTCCTATGAGGGTTATGAAAGTGAAAAAGTGTCTATGCTTTTTACACAATATGGTTGATCCATCCGAATAGTTGTATTGGATGAGGAAAATAATATTACTCCTTTCAAATCATGGCGTCCAAAACGTGTCACAGAGCAATTCACAGAACACATTATTGGTGAAGTGAATTTATCCAAAGATGAATTCATTTTTACACATATGGGTCACATATGGTCAGGATTATCCTGGTACCAAGACCCGCTCATTGATAAAATTTGATATTTTAGATTGAAGGTGTTGAGTATGACTTCATTCTCTTTGTAAATGGTGAGAATATGGTATATCTATTTGAAATATGTATCAACTCTCTCGCTTCAAACATGGTCAAATTTCAAGTGAGTGTTTTTCCATTTACAACATAACCTCCAAACTAATGAATGTAATTCGTGTATTTTTTAGAGCTCCTCATTCTGCAAATATGTGGATGCAATTTTAGCACAAGAGTGGCCGGAAGAAGTGGATTTGGATTCTGCCATAAGAAAGATGGCTTGAGAAATGGCCGATCTGAGTTTTGACGCTCTACAATCATCAAATTATGATTTGAGCGCAGTGAAAAGTATGAATTTGGTGTGGCATTGTGTCATAAATATTCATATTGAGGCAGGAATTTGCATGACTCCTGTGAGCTAATAAGTGAAGCAGACTTGAAACATTTCCTTCACGACATATGCATCTACCTACCACAGAATATCATAGTGAAATATTCATTGGAACCACGAAATCCCAACCCAGGAGGAGTGTTGAAACTCCTTAGTGTGAAGATAGTAAAATCCAGACACCGCCATATTGACTTTCACAATTTCATGAATAACTAACTCTTTTTCGAGTAGTTTCAGAACTTTTTGCTTCAATTCATTGAAAAATGTGGGGTAATCCACATTTTAGTTTTGACTATCCACTTTGTAGCTCACAATTCTACACTTGAATGCTGTGCGTATGATTTTAACATCATCTCCATTTCGAATACATGCATTTGTTCTATGTTGAAAAGTCCTCCAATGAACATTCATCTGATCACTTGCAATATTCAAATTGCAGCACAAACAGGTATGCATATCTGGAGGTGTTAGAAGGTTTAACTTAGACCTCTTCGACGTTGATGGTCCTACTACATTATTTGCGAGAGTATATGAATCCCGCTGATGAAGACGCAAGTTGTCACTCCAAATAAAACTGTTTTCACATTTACTACACGTATACATCTTGTATATGATACCATAGGGTTACAATATACAAAACACCCACAACACACATTTAATAAATGAACAACTCCCCACTCCAATCCAAGGTAAATATATGAAGTTTCATTCAAGGTCACTCAAACTCAAGTTAATGTATCAAGGACAATCATTGAAAGTCACTCAAACTCAAGGTTATATATCAAGGACAAAACCTGTCGTTATTTAATGTTATAATGTCACACGCAACTCAAGGCTCACTCATAGGCGGAGAGTGGAATAAGGGTTCACAGTCATGAAGTCACACGGAACTCAAGGCCAAGTCATAGGCGGAGAGTAGAAATGGGGTCGAGGTAACAGTCAGTGTGGTGGCACTGGGGAGGAATACTGCTGGGGGGAGATTCGGAACCGTCACTAGCACCCTACTCTCACTATAGCGAGGTTATACTGCAAAATTGATTGATTTGTTTTTATGTGATTTGTCTACTGTTATACCCATGTAGAAAACCCTTTCTGAATTCCGCTGGAAAGATTGTGTGGCTCTTGACGGAGATTACGTTGATGGCCCGGGACTTTTCAGCCCATGTATTTGAGTAACGATATAAAATTCCACTTATATGGAATACTATCCCCCTCCATGACGGACTTTGAAGTTTCGGAAAAAGTATCTTCCGTGTAATTTAATGTTCATTTGAAGTGGTTGATTCGAGAGGGTTTTTTCTTCCAGCTTGTATCTGAAAGTAACTTCTATGCATGATGTATGAGTTTATTCTGAACTCAATTGCTTCGTTCCTTTCTCCGGAAGTTTCCCAAATTTCTTGTATAAAGATGGTTAAATAGAAAGACAAGAACTTTTCATCACAGAAACTAATCTTTCCTAAGAGTATATACCTATCAATTCAAATAAGATTTTTCACCAATCAATAATTGGTTAACTAATTCATAGATACTAATAATAATAATAATAGACTTTATTCATAAGAAGGGATAAGGAATATCTAATGTGTTTCTACATCATTTGAAGATAACCTTATGACGAATGAGCGAAGTGTAAGCTACAGCCGTTTTTCAACTCGACCCTGGTATGTGGACGGGAATTTATAATTCTTTCGATATGACACAATGATGTGGAAAATTTTTCTGGAGAAAGAACTTCAGTACAAAAAGTGTGTCTCACTTTTCATTAAAGCACCCCCGTTACTTTCGTAATTATGAAGGATTGATGGAAATGCCCGTCAGCCGTGATGGAAGAACCCATTTTTATGGTAAATCATGCCAGGGGGCAAAATAGGTTGAAAATTTCTTCAGATTTGTGATCGGGACCCCCAAATTACTACAATTACCCCTTTTTTCTGAAAACATTTCAGTCCCAAAAAATCCAAATTTTTCCTATGCTGTTGTCAAGCCAGTAAACGAAACGAAGACCTCAAAACGCTGACAGTATAGGAAAATGATTATAGTTTTTTGAATGACAGAATTTTTTCAACTGCACGATTAGTATAAAATAAACTTGTTCAGTAATCGTATCGAATACGAGACTTTTGGTGACATTGTTAAATGGTCTGGATATGAGAATGCGAACCACCAGTCCGCATAAATACTATTTCAGTGTAGATTATTGTTGTTTGGAAAAAGGGTCTGAGTAACTTTATTTTTAAGAGGACATTTATCAACAAGTGCAGGACTTATGCACTTGTTGCAAATGTTCTGCAAGTGTTATTCGATATGTATCTACTTAGTTCAATGACCATCAAAGTGAAGGCCACTATTTATTAGGCAAAATAGTTTTGATGAACACTGCTCTTGGAGTATACAATAAGGGAGCCCTAGTCATTCGAAATTTTCTCACGAAAGTGTTTATAGAATTTTTTTTACCAAAGTTCCTTCTTGGAAATTATAAAGGTTTTTTTGTAATGTTGCAACCACATCGTCCATTTGAAGATTACCGTGTATACTCGTATGTATGGCAAGTATGTAAAGGCGGACAAAACCACAATAAAACAGCAACTGTGTCGATTCCGACTTGAGTTGTCAGAATAGGAGACATTTCAAAGACTTTGTGTTGCGGGCGACTGTTTGTGTCAACAATGAAATGTCCCATTGGCAGGCGGAAAGATCAAAAGCTTTCGGTGTTTTGTCTCTGTTTTTGTGAACAGAGTACGCTATGTTGAGATGGTTTACTACAAAAATAAGCAACAAAACTATTCAGCTCACTATTTTGTATTAATGTGTGGCTTCATGTGACATTATTAATTTATTTGAAGTGTTAGTTAATCTGTGACGGGTATAAATTTCAATGATCCCATCTCATTCATTTCTATGTCATCACTTATCAAATCGTTCCATAATCTATAGTCTTCTTAACAATGATCTATCTCATTCAGTCCTATCTGGATTTTTTGGCGTTCGCACCTTTCGCTCAAAATATTCCATTATAAATAACCGCAGGCTATTATAAAAACGTGGTCTAGAGAAGGCATGATGGAAACTGTACGTGTAGTGGAAACGACAGAAAACATTCCACAACAAAACACTCAGACTAGTTTTTGTCTGTTTGGTGGAATTCGAGTTACGAGTTTGTTTTCGGAACCGAAACAAGTTTTTTGTTTCTGTTTTTGCAAACGAAACAAGTCGCAAGCGAGCCCTATTGGTGGAAATCCACTTTGACTACTCAAATGTTATATTTTTACTCTATATACAAAGTTTTTAGCTATGTATATAGACTAAAGTTTTCACCAATCATTACTCGATTTTGAACACATAGTGACATCTAGCAGACGGTAGTTTTACTTCTATGAGCCAGAAGACTCAGAAGAAACAAAAGAAGTGGGTTTCTCAAAAAAGGTAACAACTTTGATAGTTCACTTAATTCCATTAAAAAACAGTTCTCAAATTCGATTTTGAATTCCATTTGAATCAACCGATTTGTTGAAATCAATATGAATATTTTCAGTGAAGAAAATGGCAACTACTACAAAGATGTCATCTGTGGAATCGAGAGAAGACTTATTCCCTGAATATCAGGTATAAATAAGGTTGTCTAACTCGGCCTGTTGTTAAGCCAAGCTTCGACATCAACCGCCGAATGAGATTAATCCTCTGTTTTTTACTTTGCAACGGACCGCCATGGGGAATCCTGTTTATTCTTTATATTCAAGAAGTGAGTTTTCTGCCTACCTTATAGATGGCGCCTTCGTAGGGGATAATCGCTTTCACTTCCAGGCTTGTTAGTCTAGTCAAGAAGTGCTTTTTTTTTCGAACTTTTTTCAGCAGTCTCAGAAAATTATGGTTGAGCTGTCAATCGATTCGGAATAGCATCTAGAAAAAATTTTTGAAAAAGGACGACTTTCGAAAATGAAAGTTGCAAAAGTTATAAACAATTTAGCGGAAAATAAAAAACTCTTCACTCCCGGAACTGTAGGCCCAATTTTTATAATTTTCCCGAAGCCCTGAAAATGAGCTCGAAATCGGGTGTTTAGCCGCGCGTAAGACGTGCCTGTTTGGGCCATTTTTACAAAAAAAAATTCTCAGCATATAAGATATATGAATTAAGGATTGAAAAAATTCAGGCATATACTCAAAAGATAAATGAACAATAATCTGTCGGTAAAAAAATTTTATTTCAGTTATTTTATTTATTACGCTTGATCATCAATATTGCGAGTGTGATATTTTTTAAACTATAAGTGTGGAATTTCTTTCCTTTCGTAGAGCTATGATTATAACGGTTAAGAATCGATTTCCGTTCGGAATATTAAAAAATTATTATTTTTCAGTTTTGTTATTACCAATTTACTGCATTTCTAAATGAAAAAGTTTAATAAATAATCGAAATTTTTTTTCATTATCACTAATGATTTTTTTTTATCAGAAGCTACATAAGTTTTTTTTAATTTTATTTTTGTTATAAACAAATGCATTGTTTATAACATAATTAAATTTTATTTTTGGAATCTCAATATTTGATAAAAATTATGATTAAAAAAAAAGCGTTCCTTAGAAAAAATTTCACAATGCAAAAAAACGCATTTGTTATTCAACAATTTTTTTTACCACACAATATCAAGGAACCATTTTTTTTATTATTTATTTTGTTTTTTAATATTTGGAAAAAAAATAATTTTTAAAATTTTTCATTGTTCATTAAATAAACGATTTGTTATGAACAAATGAATTGCTTCATTTTATTTTTTTTCTAGTTGCAATTAATGAATGAAAAACAATCATGTATATTTTTTTTCAATGTTCTCTCAATTTTTTACCTAATTTTAAAATTTAAAAATGAAAAAATACATGAAAAATTTGAAGAATCAAAGTTTTTTTTCAAATTAGTATTAAAAAACGAGATAAATAATGATTTTAAAAAAAGTTCCTTAATAATAATAATTAGTGGTAAGAAAAATTGATAATTAACAAATGCGTTTTCTTGCATTGTAAAAATTCTTTCTAGAAAAACTTAAAAAAAAAATCATATCAAAGATTAAGATTCCAAAAAAAAATCAATTGTTATAAACGACGCATTTGTTTATAAATTTTTAAACAATAAGTAATAAAAAAAAAATGTAGCAGTAAATTGTTAATGAATGACCGAAAAATAATAATTTTTCTATATTTCGAACGGAAATCGATTCTTAGCCCTTATAATCATAGCTCTACGAGAGGAGAAAATTCCACACTTATAGTTTAAAAAATGTCACACTTGCAATATTGATGATCGAGTGTTAAAAAATTGTTAATTAACAATAGCGTAATAAATCGAATAATTGCAATAAAAGTTTTTTATCGATAGATTATTGTTCATTCATCTTTTGAGTATATGACTGAATTTTTTCATTCCTTAATTTACATATTTTATATGCTAAAAATTTTTTTTTCAAAATGGCCCAAGTAGGCACGGCTTGTGCGTGGCTAAACACCCGATTTCGAGCTTATTTTCAGGGCTCCGGGAAAATTAAAAATATTGGTCCTACAGTTCCGGGAGTCAGGACTTTTTTTATAGGAAATTTCTTCTCCTTTCCGAATCTGTTTTTCGATTTCAAAAATCTCAATTAGTTCTTGAGATATTTCCAAAAAATTAAACCCATTTTTTATTTTTCACTAAATTGTTTATAACTTTTGCAATTTTCATTTCCGAAAGGCATCCGTTTTCAAAAACTTTCTAAACGCTATTCCGAATCAAATGACACATCTACCATAATTTTCGGAAACTGCCGAAAAAAGTTCGAAAAAAATAACTTCTTGACTAGACTGGTAGATATGGTTGAATATTACGATAAAGTTTGCTCGATTGGTTGCGGTGTTATCGATAACGAGAATCGAGCACGTTTGGAATGAGAACCTTGGGTATACAGGGTGTACAAGCTTCAACATGATAAGTTGGGAGGTATGGCTTGCGGTGCCATTGTTCGCAAAGTCGAGTTTGGAGTGAGAACATTGGGTATATAGGATACGTCAATGAAGAAGTATGTTGGTTGTTGTTTGTTTTGAAGGGTCACGACTGTTTCTTGACATCAATACGATTAAATTGATATTTTTATTGCGATATCGGTTAACTGATAGCGAGCGCGTCGTTTGGAATGAGAACAATGGGTATACAGAGTGTGTCAGCAAAGAGGTATGTCGTTGTTTTCTGCATGAAGGGTTACGACGGTTTTGAACATCTACACGATAATATTGACATTTTTTTTCAAGTTTGAGGTATCACTTAGCTTTGGTGTTGTTGTTGATAACGCAAAGTCGAGCTCGCTAGGAATGAGAACATTAGGTATACGGGGCTTTGTTGGAAAACACATTAAATACCGTTTGTGTGTACAGCGTTAAAGGAAAATTGTTATGGAAGGTTTCAAGCATTCTATAAAGAGGTGAATTTTGAGCACCATTTGACCTTGTACAAGTTAACTTAAGAATTCCGTACGCCTCAACGTTCTACCCTGAACATTGAACTCGATTTTGGAATAAAGCTCTGGACAGTGAACTGACTACTTGGGAATAGTTTATTTTATGATTTTCACTACTATAGATTTTCAAAACCACGATACGTGTTTCGCTATATGAGTTTAATAACTCAATGAAGCAGGACTGGTTGAGAAAGAAATTATGTAGCAAAGACGAGCCGCGGTTTTGTAAACCTTTTGTAGTAGAAATCACAAACCATTAGTAAGTTAATATGGACTTTCATCAAATATCAGCCAGTTTAATTCAATCATTTCGAAAGGCATGATTTTGAGCATAGAATCTTAGGCAGTAAATATTAATCATTGCTCTCTGTTTGGTGTTTCATTTTTCGGGATTTTGAAAATTGAATGATTTTCGGGCTTGATTAACAGCAAATATATATTTAGAGCATGTTTCAAATTTCTGTGGCAAGTAAAATATATTCATGGCCATGCTCTCCCCCCTAAAACATCAACAACAACAATATTTTGCGCTTTGATATTATTTATTCGTTTACGAAAGAGTAAAACGGGTAACATTCCCTAGTTATTGTTCATCAGTTATTTACCTATAGCGCTTTTCCATTCTTTGAAAGCTGATGGCTTTTTCAGTGAAATCTCGACTATCAATTTTCAAATTTATTTCCTTTGAGAATTACCTGAATCAACCTCATATTGCTCATAGGAGAGAAGTAGTAACAAGAAAATCTCGGTTGACAACCAGAGTAGTTACAAGCCTCAACTTATTCCTTGACTATGTTATTCGATAACAACCTAATTTTATGATTTATTTTTCAGCTCATTGATGGATCTGATAACCATGATCCTGAGAATCAGTTGGCCCGGTTCTCCTTAGATGGACTTTCCTTGAAAGCAAGAATATCAACTGATCAGTCCCTAGTGACATCTGTTCTATTGTTGAATTGTATATTGGAAGATATGCGAAGAGGTCGGGACGGTAAATTGAAAAAACTAATAGAAAAGTCGGAGTCTAGCTGCGAATCAACTTGTGGGCAGAGTATGATTGATATAACTTTACAACAAAAAGACAGTGATTTATTTGGTGAGTTCACAACTTATATGTATTCCGTTTGTTTTGAAGAAATATACTAGGAGGAAGTCATATGCATTTATATACCAGCAAAATCAGAAATAATAATATACTTATGCCCTGTTTGAAACCTTTGATGTGGTAGTGAATATCACTGGAGCTCTATCCCAACACCAAACCGTTATTTTTAATACTTCGACATTTTTTTCAATCACCCAGTGATCATTTTCGGAAGGAAGATTAAACAGTTTGATTTTCTTCTTGAAGATGATCACTTAGTGATTGAAACGCGTTTCGAGGTGTTAAAAATAACGATTTGGTATTGGGATAGTACTCCAGTAATATTCATTGAATAATTATCATCATTATCATATATCTCATTTCTCATTTTTGCTTTTATATGGGCATTTCATATATACCTATACTTTTTCTATTAGTGGGTTTATGCTTTCATAAAAAATATATTTATAATTTCACTTAAATGGTAAAATAGTCCTTTTCCCGAACCACAAGACATTAGCAGGGTTTTTCGGCATCAATAATCGTGAGGTGAGTGATTATGGATGCGAAAAGCATATTCACTGATATGATATGATGAGCCAAGAATGATAGACTTCTGCATTTAGGCAGGGAACAATTAAAACAATCAGTTAAACAAATAGTGTTTGCTGAATTAAAAAAAATCTTCTTGATTTGAACGATATTCACCTCAAAAGGAGCTTAAAATACCGTAAAGAATGTCATCCTACGCGAACGGTAAAGGAGAATGTCAGACTTATTTTTAAGGTAAGAAATGTCGATAGATATGTGCTAAAACATCCTGGATATTCTGGCAGCGGGAGCATGTTACTCACAAGTGCCTCGTGGCAGGTTCTGCATCTTATGTCAGCCTATACCCATAACGCGACTACAGTAGTCGGTATAACAAGGTGTTCAATACAACGTCCTGCACGCCAGATCTTTTACTTCAGCCCACTTCTCCTGAAAAAATGAAGATCAGCAGAGGACATACATTTCATTGAATTGAACCCTATTCTTATCCTTAGGTAAGAATAGGGTAGGTACTCCTGCGGCTACATAAGTGTAACCGCAGGAGTAAAGTGGCCTCAGTACCCATTATATGGGTCTTGATACTGAATGGGTGAACATTCAGTATTAAAGATCGATACAAGTCCATCAACTGCTTGGGTAGCTGCCCAATTCCATTCTGTTTAACATTCCTATGAATGATGTCTGATTCATTTCTGCAACGAATGTTTAGAGTACGAACTGGAAGGAAAAGAGTAATTTTCATATAATTCGATGCTCGTATGAAAGAAGTTGTTTCAAAGTGTTTTTCTTTCGTGTACTTCATAAGAAAGTAGTTGTTTCAGGAGGGCTCTTTCTTTCAGTTTGTATCTGAAAGTAACTTCTATGCATGACATAAACATCGTTGCATTACCAGAACCTTTCTTTTTCAATTCTTGCTATTTTATGGTCACAAACTTTGCAGAGAAGGAAATGATGATTCTGCAGCCTTCATCCAGTACCAGTCTATTACAAAAACAATACAGAGTCAAAAAGCCATGGCTTCGCTGTTGTCGAAGGAGGTATTACTGTGGTATAAACTCCTTAAGAGATTTTCGGGTGTTCAAGTCTAGTTGGTACAGTTCTCATTATAATTAATATTACTATGGTATAAACTCCCAAAGAGATTTTCGGGTCTTCAAGTCTAATTGGTACAACTCTTATTATAATTAGTATATTTATTTCGCATTTATGATTCGAATTGCATCCATTTCATTTCCCTCAATTCCCATTTTGTGTTGATTTGTGTATCAAAATTACAGAAAGTTCCATCATTCTGATGGACAGTTTTGATTATAAGTTCATTCATTTTGATATCTCTTGTGATCATGAAAATTCAATCAGTGCTGCAGCGTAATAGTTATAAAGTGTGTAATTTTGCTGTTTACCTTGATGTAATATATTGAAGTACCGGTAATCCTGTAACCGCCGTCAAAGAATGTTTCATTCAAAATCTGTAAATTTCCATATTCAATGTCGTCGAATCAAAAATAAAAAATGCTTGTAACATTTCAAAGCATAACTTTGTTTTATAACTTTAGGCAATTCGCAGCAAATACGTTGAAAAAAATACTCTGCATGATCTACACATTTTTGTACAGTTGAATTTGAAATTAATTACTTTCTTCCTTTCTTTGAAAGATTCCCACATTTTTTTTTATATGAAGATGGAGAAGTAGAAAGCCAAAACGTATTTTTCCCATAAAAAGGGTATTCCAAATCAGATGGACATATCTGCAGAAAAAAAGGTATGTTCTCCAAGTTTTGGTTACTATCATAGATGATTGGGATCTAGCCATTAAAATATTCTCATCTTCCCATTTCCTGCCACATCTAGGGCAGTACACATCAACTTGCAGAATCAAAAATGGTATATAATATATAATATAACTTTATTTGCTAAATATACAAAATTCATAAGGAAATGAATAATAATCTAATAACTTATTTAACAAATAAAAAGAGATAATCCTATTGAAGGAAGAACGTTGTACATGGGTGGGGGTTTTATTATATTGGTTAATAGAGTTGATTTATTTCATGGATAAAAAATACATTGCAATTGTGACAATAGTTTTGATATGTAATTGAAAATTTGGCTGATCAAATTATACAGTTGAATATAAAAAATGTTTATATATAAATTCGTGTATCAGTTGGTTTCTTTTTATTTATGACATTTGGTAATAAATTGTGTTACAATAAAATTATAATCATTGAAGTAGGTTACTATTAATAATAACATTTCTAATGATAGGTAGTGTAAAATTATATTCTATTTATATAATTGAGGATATCATAAAAAGTTCTTTGTATTTTCAACAAAACAAATAAATTTGACTTTTCTGACCAGAAGATCTGGAGCAAAAGGTTGTTTCAATTTTTGTGTGTTGGATACTTCTAGTATTATATGGTTTTGTGATTATAGCTTAATTATATTTTTATATAAATATTGAAGTAAACTGTATGCATACAATTGTCTTACATAAAAAATTTTGGATTTTTCAAAGTGATCATTTAAATGAGTAAGTGTTTGTTTTACCATGAATAATTTTCAAAATTCTTTTTTGAAGTACTTCAACTTTTTTCAAATGACAAGGTGCGATACCACCCCATCCTAGAATTGTATACTGTAGGCGCAATTGTACCAGAGCGTAATAAACCATTTTCAGCTGAGATATTTTTTTCATTTGAAAATTTAGAAAGTTGCATCAACCCCTTGGGTTATTAGCAACAACACGTTAACATTTCATGAAGTTAATACTATTTACAACTTCGAGGCTAGAAACTGTGAAATTAAAAAAAATAAATAAAAATTATATCCTATGGAGAATGCCTATTTCTGCGACCCTACGACATTTCCAAAGTTGCATTGCTCTCCAAGAACTGTCTCCAATTATGAACTGATGCTGAACTTTTGTCGTTGTGGTACAAAACTGGGACATTCCACTATGATGTGTTTGACTGACATTGGTACCAAACACATAGGGCATATCTTTTCTGCATCCCCATTCAGCAAATGTTCATGCGTGTAAAGAGTATGTCCCATACGTAAACGTGATATAACAATCTGGTGTCTCCTTTGTACAGGGATTCTGTTCCATGGTGTAGTATGGGCTTCGATTTCTCTCAACTCCATTCTTGAGCTGTTCCATTTGGAATACCAAAAGTTGAGAATGCTGTGTTTCATTTGATGTTTGGGATCAGTATGAGACAAACTCTCTTGCTCTTGCAGTGTTTCATCATACACGGCTTTACAGGCAATTATGTCTACCTTCTCATTGCCGATGATGCCCATGTGCGAGGGAACCCATATGAATTCCAATACGTTGGAGGCCTCGTTCACTGAAAAAATTATGCTTCTTTGGGATATGCTTAGAATAGTTTTCATATATTTTAAATTATACAACAGTGTTCTAAGTACGTTTGTCACGGCATTGGCATGATAATCCCATTTCAAGTGTGAATCTGAGATGACACCAAGATATTTAATATGATCGGTTTTCTTTATTAAGTACTTTTATTTCACTTTCGTTTATTCGAACTTTAATTTCATAATAGCTTCTGAATTTATTTTTATAGCAGCAAAAGGGTATGAAGACCGTTTAATCGAAATTGATTGCAAGCAGTTTGTGACACAAAATATTAAATAATTCCCAAAGTTCGGTTACGGTTGTACTTTAGAGGTCAGTCCAGTTATGCGCAGTATACAGTGTAAAAGTATCATCAGTGTAACTGAAAAGTTTGCTTTCAGTTTGAATATTCAGTATGTCATTTATATACACTTGAAACAATATAGGACCTAATATAGTGCCTTGTGGAACCCGATAATTAACATACACCTGGTTACTTATTACCATGTTTACTTTAGTAACGTGCATTCTACCTTGAAGGTAACACGTATTCCCAAGTCTTCCAGTGCATCCAACAAATGTTCGTGACTAACAGTATCGAAGGCTTTTGCAAGATCTAAGATTACACAAAGTGCTGCTTATTAATGGTATTGACCAGTAATTCACCATTTTCGTCTTATCTCCCTTTTCAAAAAGTGGCGTTATAACTGCCAGTTTAAATGCTGTGGGGAATACACCTTTTCGATATTTGCTATTTATTACATATGCCAATGGCTTTGGAGAGTTTCAGCTGTAATTGAGTCAACACCAAACGTTTTTTGTTTCAAGGATATTACAATATCCGTTAATTTTTTCTCGCTAACTTCTTCTAGAACAAACGAATCCAAAACGTTTGGGAAAAGAGGTGGAGGTAGTACATATGTTTTCTGCAAGATTCTTGCCCTACTTTTGCAAAATATTCATTCATTTCAGTACATATTACATTTAGATCATTTGGTCGTATGCCATTCTCAGTGATTATTTCTTCAATTTGGGAAAGAAAGTTTTTGGCTTTCTACTACTCCATCTTGATACAAAAAAAATTTGGGAATCTTCCAAAGAAAGCAAGGAAGCAATCATTTTTAAAAGAAAGGCAAAAACTTTCTTTCCCAAAAATTGATTACTCCTAAAAAATATAACCCTTTCAATTCTTCAATTTACTGTTTACTTTTTGAAGTTTTATTTATTAGCTTAATTATCTTTCACAAATTTTTTAGATTGTTATTATTCTCTGAGATTTGTTTCTGAAAGTAGTCTTTTTTAGCTTTTGTTATTAGTTTGTTAGTAATATTTTGATTATTAAATATTCTTTTTTTAGAAAACTATTGTCTGGATTTTTTATACAAATGATTTTTTTTTGTTAATGGAAGTGATCAATCCTGTACTTATTTATTATTCAGCCCAATCATAACGTTCTAAGTCCTGTTTTTTAAGTTTTAATAATTTATTATTTGATTTGTTTTTGGTGATCAACTTGTTTCTCATGTATACTTTTATGAAGTAGTGCTATTAAATTTCCAAAACAATCAGTGATACCGGTCTCTATCATTGCTGGGATGATGGAGTCCTCCATATTTTCAATTTTACTACTTGAAAATATGTGATCTAAACACGTTCTTGAATTGCCATATACCCTTGTGAGCTTATTAATAACTGAAATGAAATCAAATTCTGCCATAACATCCAAGTATTCTAGAATAGTATCTCTTTCCTGCTCTAATATAACTATTCAAGTTGATATCTGTAATGACGTGTAAATCCTTTTCCAACTTTATGTTTATGTCGAGATAATGTTTGAGGGTCTAGATAAAATCTTCTTCTTTTATTGAAGGTGGCCTATTAGACAGTAATTATTATTTTCTGTTCCCTGTTGAATTGAATTGTTAATTCAATAGCTTCACATTGACCGATTTTTACAGTTTGATGTTTATATGTAATTAACACGCTTATATAAGCTTCGGTTGTAACGGAATCTTTGAGTATAATTTTCACGAATTTCCATAAGTCTGATTAATTTGAAACTTTGCATACGTATCAAGGACCAATGACAATGCAATAATTTGATCATAGTTTTCCATTATCCTTATAAGGACCGCCAGGATTGATAAATTCTTTTATAGATCCTCTGTAGTGGAGTAAAAAAGATAGAGCTAGCGCGCGATCTGCGCATGCCTGCAGTTTCGGACTTACTCTTTCGCTCG
>WOGR01003160.1:962-16261 GCA_015342045.1 Leptinotarsa lineolata
GTATTTGGATATTTTTTTGCACAGTTCATCTATATGAGCAGACCAGTTGAGATTATCGTCCAAGGTTATTCCAAAGAGTTTAACAGTACCACCATTTGAAAGTGTGTGATTTGCGAAAAAGTTCAGTTTTTGTGTTTGGTTTCTGTTCAGGCAGAGTAGATTATTACTATACCAGTAATCTGCTATATTTTCCACCTCCTCTTCAATGTATTTAAGAGTGCGCAAGTCTGAGTGTTTGATAATCAATTTCGCATCGTCAGCATACATGACAATAGTGTTCGGGAAAAGGTAGTAAAAAAGATCATTGATGTAAATAATGAACAAGAGAGGTCCCAAGACAGACCCTTGGGGCACACCATATATTATTTCACGTAAGTCGGATAGTTTTCTGTTATCGGAGACACACCGAGTTCTTCCTGTAAGATATGATTTTATCAGGTTGAGAGGTAGACCTCTAACGCCAATGAGGATCTAGGAGTGATTTCGAATTGGGGTGAAAGTAACCAGGTTCAATTCAATGCCACGAAAACCCAGGCATCGGTTTCCTCCAAAAAGATGAATGTCTCTGAACCGAATATAATAATGTCAGGACAGACAATTCCGCTTTCTGCTCTTAGAGCGCTTCAAGATTTATTCTGTAGTGCTTGTGTTCTTTCCTTAAAAAAATATAGCGGGTAACTTTTTTTTGGTGAGTTCATTTCAACATCTGGAGAAATTCATGTCTTCTCTATACAACTCATGGATATGGATATTCCATCTCATGTGTCTTGAAGTTTTTCATATAATTCATTTTTTATATTTATTGTACAAGGGTAGGTTTCATGCTATATTTAGCACATGTTGGAACACTTCGAATATCTTCCTTCAAGGATTTTTTACGCAGTCGGCATTATTACAGACGGCCCTTCGAAACGTCTAATTGCATTCCCAAAGCCCCATAATTCGGTGGACTAGACTTCATTGTCTGTTATTACTTCCCAAAATAGGACTTCCACTTAATTTGATTATTAGTAGGCTGATAAAGATTTTTCCAGATAATAGCCAGGTATCGGCAACGCATCCGTTCGTTTATCACGTATTTCTGGCACGTGCCTACTTCGAAATGACGCAGTCCGGCAAACAAGACCCGCGGGAAAGAAAGGAAGCAGTGGCGTATCATAGATGAAGAATCTATAGGCTGCCAGAGACAGTAATGAAATTTCCTTTTTTATATATAGATTAGAAAAATTTAAACAAAATTATTCGGAAATGTGACGGAAAAATTGGAATATCGGAGGAAATGAAAAAATCATTAGGATTAAAAAATGGGTTTCACTGAATAGCTCTTGCAAATCATGTTCGAGCAACCCAACAACCAAGTCTTTCGTTTATTATATTTAGATTTCATTTCCAACTTGATACATGTTATGTGGTTTTTCTAATATAATATACATGATTGCTATAATAACATGTTGTTATTAGATATAATACTAGCTGACCCGGCAAACTTTGTTTGCCTCATCAATTATTTCTAGCAGAACAATGACAGTATGAAGGCTAGTTTTTGCCGTAGTCATCAGGTTTTTATGCCTGACGTTTCGTCTACTGCTGCGGTAGACATTTTCAAAGGCGGTGTGGTAACAGTCGCATTACCCGAGTTGAAGCTCGAGTTCTTGTTCCTATCTTCAACACTCCATCAACTACTATTTCAGTACTGATCGCTCTATTTATATTGTTCTTCATTGTATTACCTGTTCGTGTTTGAACAGGTAGCCAGCTTTTATTGATATTCATTGTCTCCTCTTTTCTATTGAAATTATCCCTATGTTTTTGGATCTCTATTGCCCTTCTATATATTCTTGGGTAGCAGTTTTGGCTATTGTCGCCACGAAACAAAGTATAGTGACCCGTCTCTCCGAACACAAAAGGAACTGTCGCCTCGGACAAACCGACAAATCGGCTGTACCCGAACATGCTCTCAACGAAGAAGGTACTCACATTATCTCATTCGAAGACACAGTGATACTCGACAATACCCAAAACTACAACCCAAGAATATATAGAGATGCAATAGAGATCCAAAAACATAGGGACAATTTCAACAGAAAAGAGGAGACAATTAATATCAATAAAAACTGGCTACCTGTCATGAGAGGTACACAAACACGAACAGGTAATACAATGAAGAATAATATAAATAGAGCGACCAGTACTGAAATAGTAGTTGATAGAGTGGAGACGATAGGAATAAGAACCTGAGCTTCAACTCGGATATTGCGACCATTACACCATCTTTGAAAATGTCTACTGCAGCAATAGACGAAACGTTAGGCATAAAACCCTACAGACAACGGCCAAAAAACCTGGAAAATAGCATTCATACAGTTATCTCTGGCCGTGAAAGTTTACATTCTTCGAATTACATACCTCGTTTTGGAAAGATAAGTTTGCAAGTCTAAGCGATTTAGATTCAAAGGAGTATAGATATTGAGGTTATTGTTGGTAGATTGTGATCAGGTGTCAAGTTGATCATCGATCATGTTCTTAGTAGACTTGATCAAGTGCGTCAAGTCTCACAAAAATATATCATAGGACTTATTTTGAGTTTTCTACTTATCACAGAAATTGAACATTTTCCAAATGTTGAAGATTCATCACATAATCATCATATATGTGAAGCTTCATGTCTATATCAATTTGAAAAACATATTTTCAACAAATTAACATGGGGTAAATCAGTCAGTTGTAAGATATGATTCAAAAAATTCGAAATTAAGTAAATATCTCACTTTTGCTGAAAGGCTTATTCAATTCAAAACAAATCAAGGGGTAGAAAGCAACTTGAAAAGATTCATTGAGCCAGAATTATATACTGATTTTGAATGTGAAAAATTATTATATATCTGTTTCGAGTCATTTTAATACATTGGTAGTGGAAATGATCAATTTGAAAAAGTCCTGTTAAAAAAAAAGAATTCAGCAAGACAAATAGGTTTCTAATGTAAATATATTATTTTTTATTCACTTATCAATGATGCCAAACCACTTTTCGTTCTCTACCTAGCGTATTGCTTGAACTTCAGTTTCTTATCAACCACAAAGAATTCTTCATGTTTAATCGCTTATTTTTATCATCTGGTGTAACGTTAGTTATCCAGTTGTCATTATGGTTTCCGGGAAGTGCATTCGTATCTTTTCTGTGTGTCTATATAGGGTGGTATCGATATCGTGTAAAGGTATTGGGTCGCTATTCAACTGCGAACTTAGGTAATCTCTAAATGCCAAATGAAATAAATTCATTATTGCGATTACTGTACATATTCAAAAAAAATCCTGAAGAACGTCAAATTTAAATTAAAATTTGACATTCTTCAACTTGAAAATGTCACCTCTACCTTTAATCCCCTTCAAAGGACAGGTATAACCCCAAATTTTTCAAATGAAAAGTATAGGTTTGTGATATATAGGTTGAAAGGTCTCTTCTTTCTCTATTCAAAAATGTTATCGCTTTCAAGTTTATTGCAACAATTAAGATAAAATAAATTAAAATCTTGTGGTTACCAAAATTCGATAAAATACACTCAAAAACTAAAACGTAATGTAAAACGTAATGAAATGTAGAATACGAAAAAGAACTATGGATGTTAACGAAGAAGATGTTTAAAATGTTCAACGCGAACGTCTTGGCAACATCCTTATCTCAAATTAAATCGTTTTCTATTATTTAACATATCAGGCGTTACCGTAATGTAGTGGTGCTCCATCCTGCTAAAACATTATAGTATTCACTGGTACTTGAGGGTTTCCTGGATCAGGATATAAATTTGCTAAACTTGGAATGATCCCATTTTGAAGTAGTGCCAAATAATCATCGCCATTCAAGTTGCGCTCAATGAAAAAAGGACCAATGATATGGTTTCCTACAATCCCTGCCCAGACATTAACCTTCTGAGGGTATTGCTTGTGTTCTTCTCTCATCCAGTGAGGATTTCCCGTTAGCAGTAGCGGCAATTTTGCCGATTAGCATGACCGTTAAGAGAAAAAAGTACACTCATCAGAAAACATAACGTCTTCTAATTGGATGATATTGTTATCCAATGTGTCCATCATTTGCTCATAAATATAAGTTCTATCAAAATAGTCTTCCATGAGCTCCTGAGTAAGTACCATTTTATAGTGATGCATTTTATTCAGTTTTAATATGTTTACTATCGATGTATGGCTAACATTGAATGTAGTGGATGTCTGTCTACACGATGTATGTGTGTTTTTCTCAAACTCAAGCATCACACCTAATTTGAGTTCATCACTCATTGCATTGGCATCTGATTTTTTTATCTGCCCCACATGACCAAACTCGCGAAACTACTTCTCTATTTTGCTTATTGTTCCTTGAGATATGAACGGTAAATTAGGAAATTCCTCATGAAATAGGCGAGCTATTTCCTGTTGTTTTCGGGTTTTATATTCGTAACCAATAATTTGTAAAACTTTTATTTTATGAATTTCCTTTAACCTAACCATTTGTCAGACTTGAAGTTAACGAACTTTAAACTTAAATTAAAATACTGACAGCTACTGTTGTAACATACAATACAATTCGATACGGAGTTTTAAACTACCGTTGCCACGGAAATTATTTACAGTTTTTTAAAGGAAACCATCTTAAAAGAACATCGCTATGGTTTTTGCTCACTTTACTATTATCAATATCTCGATATGAAATATGTTTTAAGTATATTGCAATAAGTTTGAGTGTATTTAATCGAATTTCGGTAACCACATGATTTTGATTTATTTTATCTTAATTGTCGCAATAATCTTGAAAACGATAACATTTTTGAATTTAAAAAGAAGAGATCGTTTGTTGTCGTTTAACTCAATGTTTTTATGAAAGAAGTTGTTTCGAAAGGGCTTTTTCTTCCAACTTGTGTCTGAAAGTTACTTTTTTACATGAACTACAAATACACATCTTTGTATAGATGGAAGTTTCCCTCATTTTTGTATAAATTTTACATGTTCTTAAATGCGTTTGCATATATAGGTCAGTTTACGTGGGTTCTACAAAATAAAAGAATATTTTATCTGAATTTAGCCACTTGAAAAGGAATGTATTTTCTGGAACCCTCGGGAAAATTTTTACCACTAAACGTTTACACCCCTTAAAATAGGTGTTTACACAACTCAATCAACCCGGTTCAATACGCTGATTCCCTTTTCAAAAGGTTTAGAGTTAATTCACCGGTTCTTATAACTTTTAATGAAAATGTCACAGGCATTAACGTTGATTTCAGTAACATCAGTTGTTAGAAATCCTCCTTTAAGATGCCGTGTGAACGTGGTGAAGATAGTCAGTACATTTACAAAGCGGATTGCACCTGCGCGAAAGATTACATAAAAATAAAATCTGCAAGTATTAAAATATATCATATTGTAAGACTACAGTGTCGTCAGACCGAGCTGCCATCAGAATTTTGAGATGAAGGAGAGAAGTTAAAGAAAAACATTTGATATTGAAGTTTTAGGTAGTTGTCAATTCATTTGGTTTTTTGGAATATTTCTCAATATAAAGAGAACAATGTGGAAGTGTGGTGAACCAAAGAAGTTTTCAAATAAAGAGAGATATATTACTTTCAGTATTTTGATTCCGTCAGATCTTCGAAAATATAAAACCATATAGGTATATACCGATAGGTTAAGATGATCTATTTAACGTCCCCATTTTCAAAGAAAATCTGTTCAAATCTGATTTTACGTTAACCAGCTAACGCTTTCTATGGATGAGAATTATCAGAAAACCAAACTAGTACGAGCTAAAAATTATGGTATTATCTGTTAAGGTTCGATTCCTAGCATGGATTGGACGATACGCAGTGAAATCGATCGTCTGGCCATAGGGTTCCAACCAACGTTCCACATAGAGTCGATTAATTGAGCAGAACGAAAAGATGTTTCGGAATAAGACACTCACTTTATCACCTCTTCTCGATAACATTACAAGACGAAAATAGCATTACGACTTTATGTGCGTATTTGTCTCCGAGTGATAACGGGCCAATTTCTAATACCTTGAGACTTGAAAGGGTCATATTTTTAGAAGAGATCAATTTTTGGAGAAGATTTTGGCTCTCTACTTCTTCATCTTTATACAAAAAATGTGGGAATCTTTAATGAAAATGAAGGGAAGCAATTAATTTTAAAATAAACTCTTTACAAAGATGTGTAGATCATGCAAATAAGTAACTTTCGTTATTCCACCAACTGTATGGAGTAAACATTCTACTAGAAATTATTCCAGATGTTGCTTAATTCCTTGTTGAGACTTTCCTTCGTGCCACAGAGAATGAATACACGATCAAGTCGGATCTTTACTATTCCTCTCCTGAATTGGATTCGTTATTCAGATAGTGTTTCCAGTATTCCTTTCATCGACTCACTTCATTGTGGACTTCGAAACATTCCGTGTATTTGTTGACAATCTCATCAACAATCATTCATCTTGTGTGATGAAACCGTCCCACAGCTGTAAATACCAACTCGAACAGATTATTCTGTAGTACAATTCCATAATAGTAGGCACTAAATTCTCAGAAATATTATTGCATTAAAACGAAAACATTGTTGTCAGGATTGTGATTCTAAATATTTTATCATCATGTTTCCTCATCTGTTTAGTATAATTTCCTTACGCCACTGAAAGAGACAGATACAAGCAAAATGTCGTCATTTCTGAGAATTTAATACCTACTATTTTGGAATTATAGCATAGTAAATCCATAACGACTCCTCTGTTTGATCTGGAGTGCTTCCTCGAGAGAAATATTGGTTTACGGGCATAAAAGATCTTATCGATTAGTTAATCTCGTTCAGTCGCTTCCAGTATCTCGACCAGGTGCCTTGAATTCTTCACGGAAGTGGAGGTTTTTCCCCTGTAGCGACTGAATGATTGGAAGTAAAAATTTAACCAAGTTTTTAGTAGCTGAATCTCTGATGATCGAAACATCCTTCTTGTGATCTTGGGAACTCTATACACGTGAGTGGTGCGGTGTTAGTGGGGATATCTCCTTCAAAACATTTTCAAGAACAAGCAGTTTGTGTGAACTATATTGTGATTCACTTGTTTTTTGCTAGCAATACAATATTATCTTAGCGTTAAAATGTAAACAGTGAATAATACGAGAGGAATTTTACTTTTCATTGAATTATCTTTGTAAAAACATTTGGACTAACAGTTATCTATTATTTTGACACTGTATGACACAATATGGATCAAGAGCGCGACGATTGTTTTTGCCAGATTGTAAAAATGACAGAATGACAAAGATTTTAGAAAAGTCAATGTTTTCCTGTCAGATTCCAAATTTCAGGCCATATCAATGCATGAACAATTCGAAACAAATTCGTACATGTACTTGAGACGAGATAGTTCTAATGAAATATAATTTGAAATTCAGGAAAAAACTCATTGAATGAGCGTTGAACTGAGACATCAAGTTCAAAGAGTCGCAAAATGTTTTGAAATTGAAATAAAATGTAAACAATTTGATGAAGTGCAACTACTGCCTGGATTATTAGGATTGGCATCCTTGGAAAATCCCAATCCATTCAGGAAATCGGTTATTGATCTGAATGTAAAGCAAAACTATTCCATGGTTAGATTAGGTCAAGGTAAGAAAGTCTATTCGACCACAACTGCAACTCGCAAGGGTTTATGGTGGCCCAAATAAGTTTGTTCTTAGCTTAGAGGAAATCGTGTTTTAATTAAATTAAAATATATGATTTTATAAAAATGGGCGTTTTCGATAAACATATTTTTTTATCACGTATGATTCTTTTTTGTGAATTCCTAAATGAATAAATCTTTTCAGAACTCAATCATTATATACACACGTTTTGCTTACTACTCTTTCATTTTTTTCATCATAATCAGAAGTTTCCCAGACTTTGGGATATATTTCAGAAATAACTATCGAAAAGTATCGTGTATGAATGATTTGGTGGCCAAACTAGCTACACTAGGTACAAAGATATGCTTGCTTAGGAATAACAGGAGCAATGAAAACCACACCAATGTCAGCATTGAAGATACTCTTGTATCTATTAAATTTACATCTGGTGATAATGGTGAAGGCAAGGGGGGCCAAATCATAATGGAAAATTCACCGTACTGAAGGATCGGGAAAAACCGAAATTTCGGAATATGTTTAGCAATGAACATCAAACATGTTCACGGACCACATCACACCGAAGTACACTTTTGACATAAAATTTAAGGTTGAAGTCATAAATCGTGGAGAGTAGATGATGATTGTTCATTTGGAAAACATGCAGCAGAAATAGGTGAGACGAAAATTGAATATGGAAAGGATGCACCAATATACTGTGCGGTGAGAAATGTACTTTACGGTCAGTCAATTTACAAAGGTGAAATATATCCATTTATGTACCTATTAGGTGAATTCTAACCCATTTCTTTTTTACCAAAGTTTTGGAAAACACTCTACATAATTTGTACTGGAGTGTTAAAAAAATTATGATTATAGATTCAAGGCAAAGTCCGAGGAGTCTTATGACTCTAGAGAAACTCAATCAATTTTCTTCTAAAAGTAGTCTAGACTTCTGATGTTTGTAATACTGTCTGATACATTTGCGTTCTTGATGGAGATGTTTCAGGCATTCCCTGATGATGCTAACCTAATTAGCGAAACGCGCGTCGAAAGACAGCATTTTCATTCTGGTGTTGAGAAATTGTTTTCGAAATATTATACTCATGAAGTTCCTGTTGAATATTTCGCAATTTGTAGATGTTGTTTTATCTACTTCAATTGTTGGGAAATGTATCATTGAAAACAGAAAGATTCAGTTTGATAACCGTCATCACTACACCAACCGTTGATAAGGATCATTGAAGGATGAGGTTTTTGGTCCAAAAACACTCAACTACAGATTGAAGAATTTCTATCTATCGCGAGATGACATGAAAAAAGCATTTCTTATCTAAAAAGGATTTTAATTATTTTCGTATGGAAATAAAAATAACGATTGCATAATAAATGCTCTGGGACAGTTTTCTTCACCAATTTTGAAAATCACTTTCCCTACTTTCTTCTGGATTTCTAAAAACTGCTACCTTCACGAAAATTTGTATCTAATGTTCTGAACAGGCTTCTGCTCATCTGCTGTTGTCGCTATTTCTTGCTAAGTCACAATTTCTGGTGGATTTCCAATGAACATTTTTCGAAACTTGTGATTATGGTAAATATATTTTAGGTAATCGATATATCGTTACAAATTTTAAGGAAAACTAAGAAAAAAGAAAAAATTCAAATTCCTATGAGTTTTCGCAAATAAAAGGAAATCGAACACCTCAATCATGAAATAGATTACACATTTAGAATTTGATACTTATGTATTTATGGAAAATTCACTGAACAAAATTAATACATATCATCAAAATCACCCTGAAAGTTCAAAAATATGCTATGAAAGGCCAAGGTAGGAATATATAACCTGAAAAACACTTTAACTATACTGTTTTTTTTTTTGTGAATCTCTAGAAGTAAGAGGCTTAGCTCTCTTTAACGTCACTCAACTTTGTCTCCACATGACCTGCTTTATAAGTCTTTCGAAATTTCAATACATCATCAGAACTCTACACAGACGATATAATAAATGCATTTTATTTGATATCTTCCTCTATTAAAAAATGCCCTCTTCTAGTCAAATGCTTCACCTGACCTTAGTAACGAAGTTGATTGTCAATTTTCGTTTCTTGTGAAATACAAGACAATACGAGCTGTTTTTCACAAAACAGAAAAAAACATCTACTCCATATCCAGTCATCATTGATATAAGTACGATGAGTTTCGTTTTAATAACGTATGTATTTTAAAACATATAACTCACAATGATTGTTATTTTCAAGACCATATTAGTTTTTTGCATTTAAATATCACCTGCTGGAACAAAAATGGGTAAATTTCGTTTTCTTTATTTCAATATGCCTCTTTTCAAGAGCTGAAAGATAAAAAAATAGGTTGATAGGCTAGACTGCCATTCCTTACCAAAAATTATTTTAAATAAGGAGCCAAAATTACTTCACGAAACAATTCCTACCTTTGTCAACAATTTGGAAAAAATTCCAATCAATTTCATATGTCTCGAATGCTCTCTCTCAATCAAGTTGAAATCTGTTTTCTGGAATTCTGTTCAATAAAGAAATGAAAATGGTTCCACTCAGGTCTCAGTAAACTCAGAAATCTACCAAATTTGTTGAATGACTTTCAGCTCCAAACAAAATGCTATAATATTTAAAAAAATCACAAAAATTACACACATCTGTTCTTTTACTATCATTTTCAAAATTTTGTGAGATTCAAAAAGCTGCATATACGTCGTTTCTAGTGAAGTATATATTCATTGAGAAACTGTTTGCAGTGTGGAAACCTCAGTTGCATATTTGTAATCTATTTATTTTCAGTTTCTGGGACAGTTCAATTATTATTTCTGAAAATTCATTTGTTTACATGAAATATTTCATTGACGTGTATCATATTCATGTGTGGGTAATCCAAATTTTTGTTTTTGATGGTAATACATATTTATTTTCAGAAAGAAGAGTTGGTACACGTCAAATACATGACATTCTGAATAAAGGGCGTCAGATGGAGAAGTGGGTTCTTTTTTTAAGATAATTTTTAGGAACCGCCTTCGGAAGACTTCTACAGGATATAAATGAGTTTTTAGGACTCCACCCTCGTTCCTATAATTGAAAATCGATTTCAGCAGTTGATAGACACTACCTTGCACTGACAAGGGGTAACCAGCCCGAAACCGGTCTGCAAGTGTGTTCCAATAATTAAAAATCGATTCCGGAAGTTGTATCGCCAACAGCATGTGCAGGAAATACTTCTGTGAAGATTCCTGCACTGACACCTGTTGGATATAATCCATTGCCCTTCGTGGTATTAGCCAGCCTTGTGAAAAATGGCTATATCATCAGCAAAACCCAGAATATCTCCCCTAGCCTTCAGCAAAAACATTCCGTTCACGTAAATATTAGAAGTGGTCCCAAAATTGTTCCCTGGGGTATTCCATGCTTAATAGTGTTGGGATTGCTGTAGCTGTTGTCTATCTTCACAAATTGTCGTCTGTGTTGAAGAAGGGATTTGAATAATTTCAAGCTACTATTTCTGTCTCCGATATCTTGTAGGATTTCAAGCAGTAACTGATGACTCACCGTATAAATTTCTAAGCATTTCAAATGATCCAGTTTCAGATATTTCTCTTCGGAATGTAATACCTCATAGTCGTGGTTGTCATGCCTCTCTGTGAAAGGATGATTTGCAAATATGGAATTGGTCTTTACACTCAAGAAACTATTTCTGTGTCCCTTTATTCTTCAGAAAAAGGTTTTTCGTGTTTGGTCAATATCAAGTTTAGCACAAGAACTTATATACTCATAATCTATCTGACACTGAATTTTAGTCTTTATTGTTTCCAATAAATCTGCTTAAATTATCATTTGTCCGGTAAGCTACGCCCAACCCAGTCCTTTTCAAAAAACGAGCGATGTTATTGATGGGTTCACCAAAGTTAATGTCATTTGATGCTAATTATTGTTCCTTGAAGTGGGATAGACGTGGTGAATGGTTTGTTTTTTGGAAAGAATGAAGTTAATAATAACTACTTTGTAACCGTTTTTGACAGAGGTTTAGATTCAGTTCTTTTCGAAAATTAAATTCTGACAGTGGAATATTCAATAATCTGTAAAGCAAACTATTGAACGCTGCTACTTCATGTTGATAGGAATGTGTCAAGGAATTACGTATGACAATGTCCGTATAAGGTAGTTTGTGGATAATTGCAAAATCATGTTTGTTATTAATTGCGGTTTTGTTGATTGTTTTGCGGCTGCTTGCGGTTTTGTAAACTGTCTAGTGAAAATCTCACAATAAAGTATTATTTGAATGAGTTATGGATTTTAATCAAGTATGGGTCAGTTCCCTCACATATACTTTTTATTGCTAACCCATGTAAGAGTATTGTTTACTGATGAATCCTCCTCTGCCCTTCAATGACATGTACATCGTTAGAACTGAAGGTACTGATGTCAGAATAAATCTCTCTGGAATTGAAAGTCACAAAGAGACCAAAAAAGTAAAAGTCTGTGTCGACATTCTGAAAAATCGAATTATTGGAACTTTTTGAGGGTAATTCGGCTCGAGATATTCACTGAATTTCTTTTTAGTCAGAGCTCAGTCCTATACCAATGGTACGGGTATTTATTAGTCCAGTTAATACAAAAACACGAATTTTTCTTTATGGTTTCAACATAGCGATGGAGTACCACCGTATTGTAGGTCTCCTGTAATACTGTATTCAAATGGAGTATTCTTGAATAAATAATGCCAGTGAAAAAACTTGACCTCACCGCCTTTTGTCTTGTAAGGTCATCTCAAAAACATATCTACCAAATATTTAATGAAAGAGTGTGTCAAATTAGGTTATTTTTATCTAAGTATCTTTAAATTAAGCTGAAAGAACTTAAACTTCTTCCAAGCCCAGCAAAACACCTTTACTTTATAGAAACATTAATTTTTCAATTTTTGTGGAAAAATTAAAATTTGGGAAATGGAACTTTTCTCAACTAAGCTTTTGCTATTACAACTTTCGGTATTCAAAGTGCTCATTGATTCAATTTTTTGTATTGGTGTAATGTTGTATTGGAAATTTCAAAACCTCACAAATGAGGTAGCTACAACCCAACCCCTTTTCATTACAAAATTTGAATGGGTTAACATTCAGGGTAGAAGAGGGTTGAAAAATTATTTTGAAAATGCTTTCACTAGTATGATCCTATTATTGAGTTACGGATTCAGTTCATTCATTTCCACATTGTATAAACAGTATATCACCAAGCCTTTATAATCCGTATCGAGATATTTTCAGTGACGATAGACGAAATTACGAGGCCAACATTTCGAGTTTGAAGTCGATATATGCGTAGCTACGTGAAACTCTCAGATAAAAAAGTAAATCTTGTCTTCCAATTGCTATCAAGACAATATGAAATATTTATACTTTCATTCAGAGACTCTGCGATTGTTTTTATTTATTAGTAGTCTGGAAGCATTACTACTTGGCATTCAATCGGCAACGTAATGTCTTGGCCGTGATTCAACACTCGATATACACAACGGAAACAGTCAAGTCAACGCCAGGATTGCTCATATTATTAACTTTTTAAGGCCACTGTCAAGGACAAGGACGGCTTACTTTAAAACGCCGTATATCGTGTATCAATTAGCGTCTGCTAGGCTAGTATAATAGTACATCAGTTCATTCACAAGCATCAAATGCACTTTGTACTAGACATATATTTGTAAACTGTAATACAAGCTGTATTTCTCCATAATCCATGAAACTTTCTCCGAACATGCCATCATAACTATTTATAGCTTTGATGTTTATTTTTACTATGATTGAATATCGACAAAGTCGCAGGAAGTGCTTGTGTTTTAAGAAATTTGTCGATAAATAAATGACGGTTGAGGCAGGCAGAAAATAATTATCTTTCTATGAACCGAAAATCGTTCTCTATCATTTTTTTCAAAAACAATCAGTTTTTGAGATAATAAAAATTTAAGCATGGTAAAGACAAAATATATTATTGAAAGTAAACTTTACTTATAAGATGTTTTTTTTGAAAAGTGCGAAATATTCATCTTCGTGGGCGCGGCGTGCCTATTTTACTTACTGAAGGTATTTTTAAGAAATATAAAGTTATTTTTTTAAATGCATATTTTGTTGGGGAACAAAATATGAAAAATTGGATATAGAAAATAATTGTATTCACCCCTTTCCACCCATTATTCTTGCCATTTTCCGTAAAGTTTTGGGGAAAATTGAAAATTGAAATTATTTTCTCAGAATGCATATTATGAATAAATTTTGTGAAGTTAATATTGGATATTGCAATAATTTTCTTGAAAGTTACATTCTGAATCAAAACGAGAAAGATACTTTATAAAAATCGATTCACCCTCTTACATCCCATTTACTACTGTAATTTTGTCATTTTCTTTTCAAAGTGTAAATTTTGACTAGATAACTCTAATATTCAATATCTATTTCGCGAAACTTTTCGTAAAGGAGTAAATTATTTCCAAGTATGTTTTTTATTTTCATTCAGCATCATTTATTTATCTATTCGGAATATGTATTTTGAGAAAATAATTCGTCAAACCTTTTATATTTAGTTCCATTGAACCAACTATGATTACAATAGTTTTTTCCACAAATCCAAAGACTATCGAATGAATTTGATCATTTTGATATTTTTATTCCATCTCTATATGAATTTAAAATTAGCTCAAGTTGCATGGTGTCTTCTGCATTTGCAATATATTAGAATTCGAAAGTGGAGAGGGCATCATTCCACCAAGGAGCCTGATAGTCAGAATAACCAACTTAACAGAGTGGTCTGGATAGAGTCTGCGGAGTTCGAAAAGAAAATCTCGACATTTCATCCGTTTTTCCCCCTCTTCTCGGACGATATTCGTAACACCGGGGCTGAAAACTCCACGACGAATGTCGTCTTATAATTATAATAATATTTATTTCCAAAGAAAAAGTACAATTATATCAATAACAAGTTGCTAAAGTAGATTTACATATAGTAAGTTAAATAACATTATTCAATACTCTAAAAAAATTGCATTTTGAAATAAACAAATGAACCACTAATGCTAAAAAGCCAGCGCGTGGTTATGGTACATTTTAATTTTTTAACACAATTTGGTGTAATTGTTTGAAAATAATATTCACACTTAAACAAACCAACAAAATTATAATAATGATATTCTGTACTACTTAAACAAAATATTGAATGATAATAACATACAGTGAATAATTTGTTAAAAGTTGTGCACCATTTTTTGCGGCAATGTCATTAGTGTATAGTTTTCCTATCTTTTAATGAATATTACCGTATAGTACCGTATAGTAGGGAATTCTATTCGGGTCAATCAGATTATGAATTTATTTCCTCTCTGTTTCGTGAAGATACTGCTTTGGTTTTTTTTAAATAAAACTATTGATTTTGAGTCTTTTATATTCCTAGGGATATTTTTAAATATTCTCGTGCTTAGATAAGTATATCCTCTCTGGCCAATAGTTTTGGATGGGTACTCAGTGCCCATCATGCTTCCTATTTTTGCCCTGGTATTATAATTGTGGTCAATATTTCTTAAGCGACTTTTTTTTTGTATTGATCTATCGTAACATGTAGAAAGTAGATTTGTCTGAGGTCCAGTATT